>JAGDFM010000001.1:218440-270342 GCA_019155715.1 Phytophthora pseudosyringae | reverse complement strand
CCCCTCCAAACTCCAATCGCCAACCCCCCCCCCCCCCCAACGCTCATACTACTGCGTCTTCGTGTCCAGGCACACCGACTGCGATACCCACTAGCCTTTGTTGAGGCCTACGAAGGCGATGGCTGGAACAAATCGAGCCGAGACAAGCTGAAACCCAGCAAGGAGCTTGAGGTGGAGCACCGTAAGATCTCGAAAGGACAGCGAGCCCTTATCGACGGTCTGCGCGAGTTGAAGGCGTTGCACGCGAACGAACCGGAAGTGCCACCGATGGCCAAGTTCGAAGAAGTCCACTGCTCTCGCTGTGGAAGCACCGAAATCGAGCAGGACAACGACATCTTGCTCTGCGACAGTGTCGGTTGTCACCGCGCCTACCACCAGCGCTGCCAGACGCCGCACGTGCTGACTGCCAATATCCCAGTAGGCGATGAGCCTTGGTTCTGTGAAGTGTGTCTAGCCGTCTTTGAGTGCCTCAAATCGATCAACTCGGTGTTTGCGACGACGTACGAAAGCGTTGATGACCTCTTCCCGGAGCTCAGCCAAGCCGAGCAACAAGCTATAACAGATGCAAGTAGCACTGCTCAGTCAGGAGAGGAGAGCGCAACAGCCCCGGCTGATGAGGATGACGAGGAAGAGGACGACGAAGACTTTGTCTTCAACGAGGAAGAAGAAGAGGGGGATGATGATGAGGACGCAGAGAGTGAGGACGAGGAAATGCAAGGAGAAGCAGGCGCCGATGAAGAAGAAATGGCCGAAGAAGTTTCCGAGAGTGCGCAAGACTTGCTTTATCTCAGCAAAGACGACGTCATCGACGTGAACCAGTACGTTTTATCTAGTGACGTGCTTCCAGTGGCTAGTATCTGACTTGGTATGTTTTATTTGCTCCTTTCCGCTGTCATCGCACTTTATAGTCGATCGACACGGTCTAAGTGTGCAAGTGGCCCACCAAAGCCCGTTCATAAGAAGCCGACCATCGTCGGGGAGCCTGCGGCCAAGATCGACCCAAAGACTGGGGAAGTGATTCTCGGGGTCGTTGCGGAGCTTGAGCCCCCAGCTCCGGGGAGGTATTCGCGCTGGCGCATTGACTATCGCGATGGGAGCTCAGAGCTACTGACGCGCAGCAAGACTCAGGCTGCAATCAACCGCGCTGCCGTTGAAGATAGCGATGACGAAGACGGTGATGGGACCGAGGCTGATGGAACGCTGATTGTTCGTGGCAAGCGCAAACGCAACGAGGTGGACTATCGCCAGCTTAACGAACTGATGTTTGCGGGCAAGGACGAAGATAGTGAAGACGACGAGACTTTCGAGGTCAAAGAAGGGAGCGAAGAGGAGCCTGACGAGGAGGAGGATAATGACGAGGACGGCAAGGAAGAAGACGAGCGGGAGGAAGAGTCTGCTAAAAGCATGTCGGATCAATCATCGCCGACCACCGTGACTGCATCGCACGCCACAGTATCTCAACCATCGGACGAAAAGCGCAGTCAGCGCGAGCATGCGCCTGCCGACTACCTTTCCATGCACGAAGGCCTGCTCTCTTAAAGGGGTTACGAGCATTTCACGCAGCTTGCTTGTGTCGAGTCCAAAATCTTACGTAGAAGACTTTTTAGATGCAGCGAGCATAGATTGTTTCAAAAATACAGGGTTTGCTTTGCGCTTTGAGTTGCTACCAGTGCACTAATACATTGGGAATGTTGGGTCTACGCCGCCTTCCTTCGCGTATTCCGTGTACCCTCCATTTATGCTGAATACGTGCTGAACGCCATGGTCAATCAGCCATCGTGTCACCTTCACCGAGTCCACTCCTCGACGACAGATCACAAAAGTTCGCTTAGCATCAAGAGGCCGTTGGTCCGCAGTAGGACTCGTTGCCTCACCCTGCAAGCTCTCGATCACTTGGGTGGGGTCCTGTTTCATGAGCTGAGCGGTCGGAATGTTCACTGCCTCGGGGAAGTGCACCATTTCGAACTGGGTGCGTGCTCGGGTATCCAATAGAGCATAGCGATCTCGTACGACGCTTCGCTCATCTCCTGCCAATGCAGCTTTGCGTACCTTCGCAAATTCCTCAGCACTAATACGGAACTCGGGCCCAAGATCCTCGATGATCTCTGCTCCGTCAGCGCAGCCGCCTTCGACTAGCAAGGACGTATCTAGAGCCACAATCTTGTGGTCTTTCGTATGTCCTCCACAGGACAGACACTCAGGATTCCGCTTCTTGCCGATCTTCAGGCGTCGGAACTGTCCGTCGTACGCATCGTAGAAGCACTGCGCACCAACAAGAGGTTCTCCCATACCAGTGATAATTTTGACAGTCTCCATGGCCTGTAAGCACCCAATCACGCCAGGTACAACACCGATCACACCGTTCTCCGCGCAGCTCCTCGCAACTCGGGGTGGCGTTGGATACAAGCATCGATAGCACCCGGCCGCGTTCTCGTCGTCCTGGTACGTGAACACCGTCACCTGCCCCTCCAGTCCCAACGCACTGCCGGACACCAACGGCTTGTGCAGACGAGCGCATACATCGTTAACGAGATAGCGCGTGCCAATATTGTCCGAGGCATCGACGACCACGTCGTAGTCTCCAACCAGTTCCAACGCGTTCGCAGCGGTGAATCGCGTCGGGTACACCACACACTGCGCCAACGGGTTCAACCCCAGCAGTCTTTTCCTAGCCGATGCCACCTTCTTCTCTCGTCCTCTCGCTCCCTGTTCATCATGCAGAACCTGCCGATGCAGGTTGCTTCGGTCGACATGATCGTCGTCCACGATACCCAACGTGCCCACGCCCATGGCAGCCAGGTACATGGCGGCAGGTGACCCGAGACCCCCGACGCCAATTAGCAGGACACTAGCAGCACGCAACTTGAGCTGCGCCTTGGCTCCAAACTCCTTGACGAGCATCTGTCGTCCGTAACGCTGCAACTCCACCCTCGAGAAGGGCGAGAAGCTCAAAGTCTCCGATAAACTCTCCTTTTCGTCTTCTTCTTCACCGTTTGCAGCGCCCCCTTTCGGTTTCTGGGGCATTCCAAGCTGATCTCGAAGCTGAGCGTTCTGCGCACGAAGCTCCGCCAGTTCGCTCTCCAACGTCGAGCAGCGAGAGCACGCGGGGGCAGGAGGAACCATCGTCGTCATCGCGGAACTCGATCGTTGACACAATTTTGACAATAGAGGTCGTGACACAAATATCGCAATAGCGTGGATAGTCTGACGTGGCGTGTCATTCGGCGGATCAAAAGCTCCCCATGAAGCTCGTTGGTGTTCTACGCTCTCGGCGCCACGCGTTGCTACGTGCTGCGGCCGCTGCAAAGGGTGGAGAGCGCGTCGCACCCAAGTATCGCGCTGCGGGATTGTCCACCTCGTCGAACGAGGACAAAAATTCGGTTCTGGAGCTGCTGCAGAAGGTGGCGGACGGGAAAGTGTCACCTCAAGTGGCAGCAGAGCTCTGCGGTCCTGCAGCTGAGTACGAGGCAGTGGGGGATTTTGCAAAGATTGACACGAAGCGGGAGGCGCGTACGGGTTTCCCTGAAGTCGTGTATGCCGAAAGCAAGACCCCGGAGCAGGTGGCGGCGATCATGAAGGCCATGATTCACGGAGGCGAGGACAATGTCATGGCTTCGCGCGTCACGCCTCAAGCTGCTGATGAGATCCGTGCATTCATGCCCGTAAGGAATAGCTGGCCATGATTGATGTTCTGGTCTTGTTGGGCTGGAGCCCTGATGATGGTGTATTTTGTGTTTGGTAGGGCCAGCATCTGACGTACTATGAGGTACCTCGGATCTTGGCGTCGAAATCGCTGGAGAGTGCGACGAAGAGCAAGGAAGAGGAATCCGGAGACGAGGAGAAGGTAGGAGAGTGTCTCGTTAATATTTTTCTCGATGACAGAGTTGTCGTTGGGGCGGAGTCTCACCGAAATGCGGCGTTCATTTATTACCCGTTGCATAACGCAATTATGTAGGAGGCATCTACTGCGTGTGTGCTCTGCGCGGGCACTTCAGATCTCCCCGTCGCAGAAGAAGCTGCTGTTACGCTTGGTGAGACCTCTGTGGGTATTAATTCGTCAAGAAGAACTAACCGTATCCGATATTCTCGCTATAATCGATAGAGCTGGCGGACTACCGCGTCACCCGATTGTACGACGTGGGCGTGGCTGGAATCCATCGCTTGCTGCGCAACCAGCACATTCTTCGGGCATCAGACGTCGCCATTTGCGTTGCTGGGATGGATGGCGCCCTCCCCGGTGTCGTGGTACGTCGCACTCCATCGTCTTGGTGATGGTCAAGTTCTTCAGCACCTCACCAATATGCTTGCACCGTGCTCACCCACGCCAGGGAGGCCTCACGTCCGCGCCAGTGATTGCAGTCCCTACCAGTGTCGGCTACGGCGCAGCCTTCGGCGGTTTGGCCCCACTGCTGACGATGCTTAACGCGTGCTCTCCTGGCGTCGGCGTCGTCAACATCGATAACGGCTTCGGCGCCGCCGTTCTCGCAGGTAAGCAGCACCTTCGCGTCGCATTGTCCACTTTACCACTTCAACGTGTCCAACCAATCTCACACCATGTTGTCCTTCACTGTCCTCCAGCGCGTATCCTGCAGCAGCTCCGTTAACTGACAGCACGTTGGGCCTTATACGGTCACTAGCCAATGCTGTGATGCCTTTCACCTCGTTTCCACCAATCATCACGCAGTACATAGTAACTGCAGCAAGTTGACCCGACAGTTCCAATCCAATAGACAAACTACTCCGTTCGAAGAGCAGGACTCCAATGGGCCGGAAGAAGGCGCCAGTGACGCGCAACAAGAGCGTCGACCGGCATCCTCCAGCCGCGGGGTCGTCGTCACCGGCCTCCAGTCTCCTCGGTGACGTGTCTCCGTCCTCGCTGCGCGGGCTGGCGGCCATCAAGCACGAGCCGACCGCGATGGACACGGAGTCGTCGTCCGACAGCCTCCAACTGCCGAGTCCTCGGTTCCAGAGCCTGCACACAGCGCTGCCCATTGGCGGAGAGACACGGCCGACGAACCGCCGCAAGCGCCGGAGCAGTGGAGACGACGCCGCGGCCCGTAGACGCGACGAAGCCGACGCTTCCAGTGACGAGGAGAGTCAGGGGGAGGAGCAGGAGCAGCAGGAGGAAATGGTGACCATCTCGGTAGCGGAGCTCGAGAAGTGGCAGCAGAGAGTGATTTTCCACGTCGAAGACCACTTTGCGAGTTGAGTGAAATGTTGATTTGAGGTATTTTGCGGCAGTTTAGTTGACGAGGCACTGCTGACAGTTGGGTTGTGTTGTGCTTTTGGTGCACAGACGAACAACTGAAGAGAATCGCCGAGTTCGGACGCGTACATGGGACTATCATGCAGGAAGCGAGGCAGTATGTCAGCAACATGGAGGTCCAGTTGAGGAGCCAGCTTGAGGAAGAGCGGGCGTCGCTGCGTGCACAGGCGGAGGAGTTCGTGGCCAAGACGGCCGCGGAGAACGAATCGCTGAGGCAGCAGGTAGAGGGCCTGGGGCAACAGGTCGAAGGGTTGGAAAAGCAGGTCGACACGCTGGAGCAAGAGGTTGATGCACTCGAAGTGGAAAAGGCTCAGGATACTCGGCAGCTAGATGAAGAGAGGCGAGGGAATCGTGAAGAGCCTCAAGAGACTTACTCCCCACCAAACAATCATATCCAAGTGCAACCTGGCAACTGCAAGATGAACGAGAACGCAAAAAACCACCCGGCAAACAATAGTCATGAGGCGAACGGGTACGAAATCGGCGCGCAAGGGAACCTTCACTCATCGCTGTCCCCAAAGCACACAGGTGGCGGCGGGCTGACAGACCATGGCTGTGCATCGAAACCAACCGACGCAGTGCCTCCTCACGATTTTGTAGGCCGGGAAAGAGACCAACTGAAGCAGCAGCAGCAGCAGCAACAACCACAGAGCAACATTCCACCTGCCAACGGAACTCAGTCCAGCCCTGGTGGGGTAGCTCACGATGGTCTTCCAGCGACAAAATCGTCGGAGTCACCTGCAGACGCAGGCGAGTTGCGATCTGCCGGTGGAACCTGCTAGAACAGCAAGCAGAGCTCGAGCCTGCAAACAACTACACTTACAAGTATTTAACTGCGGTAGACCAACATGGAAGTGTGTTTTACCAGTGATATTGATTTGATGTATTACCGAGCAAAACAGTGAGCGACAAAGGTAGTCGCTCACCAAGAGGCCTACATACACTTTAAAGCTGAGAGCAGTGTCTCTCCTTCCTATGGAGAGGTTGAACCAGTCTAAACTCTGTTCTGGCTCGTGGCGCACTCCTTGCCGGCGCCGATGGTCACCGGCACGTGCCAGCAGTGGCCCTTCTGGTAGCCGCCCTTGACGATCTCGTCCTTCTTGACGCTGAAAGTCCACTTGTCGTCGAATGTCACGAACTCCGTCTTGAGCCAGTCCTTCGAGAAGTGCAGCATGAAGAAGCCGTACGGGTTGCCGGCGGCGATCCACGCGTGCTCGACGTATTTCTCCGCAACCTCAGGAGGCATACCGGACGTCTCGGACTGGATACCGCCGCCACCGCCGTTCTCGTAGAAGTGAGTGCCCCAGTTGCTAATGTCGTGGTTGAATCCGTGCGTGTGGCCGTTGAGCCAGACGTGGGCGCCACCGTCCTTGGTGACCATGAACCACTCCTTCATCTTGTCCTCGCTCATGTGGAAGTGCGGCGAGTAGTGCGAGTTGATGACCTTCCAGGTAGCCGTCGACGCCGCGAGGTCCTTCTGGACCTGTTCGAGCGAGTCGTCCCACCACTTCTTGATCGTGTCAGAGCAGGCGTTGTACATCTCCGTGCTGCCACCGGCGCACAGCTCGTCACCAGGGGTGCGGTCGTTGCACGTGTTGCCCAGAGCCTTGGCCTCGGCGGCGCTCAGGTCTTTCTTCTTCACGTATCCGTAGCACTGGCAGCAAATCTGCATCACACCGTGCGAGTCGGCGAAGTTGGTGTCAATGTTGAAGATGTCGACCGACACGCCGTTCTCCTCGACGCTCTCGACGTAGTAGTGGTCCGACAGTTTCCAGCGGTCGCTGTTGGCACTCTTGTACTCCTGCTGCAGCGAGAACTTGAGGTTCAGGTACTTGAGCATCTCGTCGGTGCTCTCGCACTCGCGGAAGTTGTAGTCCTTGTCTCCGCAGATGTACTCGGAGCCGCCGAGATCGTGGTTGCCAACGACGTTGATCCATGGGATGCCCTCGAGCTCCGGCTGGTCGTATACGCCCTCGAACGTGGACTCCATGCGGTAGTCAATGTCATCGGGGCCGGCGCCGTTCCAGTAGATGTTGTCTCCGTGGCCGATGATACGCACGGGTTTGATGTCGCCGGCGGCCTGCGCCAGGATGTCGGCAATGTTGATCTGGGCCCAGTAGTCGATCTTCATCTCGAGCGAGTCGTTGGCCACCTTGCGGTACTTGTTGCAGCACGAGCCGGGCTTGTCGGTCGTGGCGCCCCAGTCGCCGATGGCGAGCATGGTCAGCGCGGCCTTGGCCTCCTCGGGGTCGCTGTCCGGTTCCTTGTTACCCGAGCCGCTGCTACTGGCCGTCGTGTTGGTGAGCAGGTCCGACTCGGTCGCTTTGGACTTGCTCGACTTGGTGTCCGAGGTCTTGCCCGTGCTCGAGCCGGAGCTGCTGGAGGTGGTCTCGCCGCTGCTGGTGTTGGCGCTGTCGTCGCCGCCGCCGCTCGTGACGCCGACGATGACGCCGACGGTCACGCCGATAACCACGAGGACACCGATGATGATGAGAACCTTGCGGGCTGCCACCATGGTGTCTACTACTACGTTAAGACGGGGGGTAACAGCAGCGAGAGAGAGAGAGGGCGACGCTCTCGGCTGGCTGGTGGTGGAGCTTGGAAGCTTCTTCAGGGGGAAGACGACGCAAAACTGGAAGTGCGCTGATGGAGCAACGCGGGCGCGCTCTCTGGACTCGCGCGGTCTCTACCGACAAGAGGGCAAGGGGCTGCAGAGATCTCGCCTCCAGTATGCGGGCCTGTCCTCGAGCTGCTGTGACGCAGAGACGCACCACCGCAACGCCCTCGAACAGCGGGAGTGTCGTCAGAACGCGAGGCTTGCAGTTCAGGCACCACTCTACAACTTAGCGCGTTGCTTACTCAACTCCATAGAAAGTTTGTGCGTTGTAGTTGGAAGCGTTTATTTCCAAAAAACTAACTTCCATATGGCTTTACGTGACACAATAAATTAACATTAGTCAGTCTCAATTCGACGAACTGGCTTCTGCATCGAGGTGAAGCTGCTTTTTAGCTCTTCGCGCACAGTTCAGCCGCTCTCCATTTGGCTGAGGGGCCACCCACAATATACAGATTGTGTCGCCATCGACTAGAGCGAAACGGGTGGCGCCTGTCAGACCGCCTGTCGAGCGGCGCTAACAGGTTCGCCAGCGGCTCGAGTATCAAACCGTAGATCGTCTTCGCGAAGGTTGGTTATAATCCATGTAGTAGGTCACTCAGTTAAGTCTCGCGCAGAAATCGCATGCACTGTTCGAGCTTCCACCCGCACAGCTATTATTAACGTGTTGATCATCGCGCTGGTGGCCGAATGAAGTCACGCCAGAGCGTGTAAGCTTACTAGTAATGCGCGAGAGAATCAGACGTTTCCAACATCACGCCACTCGTGTCGTCACAGATCGCGCGGCCTGTGCTGCAAGGTATCGGTAAGGCGCAAGCTATTACTATGCGTCGGCTTTTCGCCTGTCGACGCTTTCACGAAAGCAACGCTGTAGTCTAAGCCATCGCTCTAGCGTTGGCGTTGAGCTCCGGCATGGATGGAGTATCCAAGAGTCCATCGCCACGGGCCAGTGGTGAAAAGCATCGCGTTGACCTCGATGAAAGTCCAGTGGAGATGCCCACGAACTTTACGATGCGGGGCAGTCTTATATGCCTTCCGCTCTCCCCAGGGGTATCTGGAAGTAAAAACTGTCAACGTTACCGAGCAGCAAAATATTGAACACCACGAGTGTATCCGTGCTCAGTGCAAGATATTGCTATCTACTACTAAGTATATACATGGAGTTTGCACTGAGCACGGTAAGCTCGTGGTGTTCAATATGTTGCTACTGCGTAGTACTCGGTAACGCTGACAATATTTACTTCCAGATATCCCTGGCGAGAGAGGAGACTGGGCCTCGCATCGTAGTGTTCGTGGCCATCTCCGCTGGACTTTTCATCGAGGTCAACGCGATGCCTTTCACCACTGGAATGAGATCCCCGTGGCGATGGACTCTTGTCCGTGAGGGTCGTGGCCCATGACATGTGTGGTGTGTACTCTGATAGACTACCATTGATCGTAGACAGTGTATATTAGAGTTGTTGACGTTGTGATCTCTCGAAAGAATCGACCCCATGGATCCCCACTGGGCTGTGGCCTAAACCAGGATGCGATCTGCCTCGAAGTGCATATCCACCAGCATAACAAACGTCATTCAAGTGTTGGGATAGAGGCTACAACTAAACAAGATACGAACCTCCAACATCTTGCGCGTTTTACCGAGCGAGCTGCGTCCTAGATTGCGAGTAAATGGCTAAATTACTGTCGCTATTGTGAGGAATTTTGGATTCCACCCACGCCTGCATCATGTTGTCGAGCGTCACGAATCAGAAGCCTAACTTCGAACTGGTGTGTGCGTTCATTGGCGTTTTCATGCAGATGCTCACTCAAGCTAAGTTTACCATCACGGCCAGCCCCAGGAGCTCAAGCACTCGCTTGGTTCAGTCGCAGTCGCTCTTTGGTGGACTCGCTAATAGCAAAACTGCGAGCACGATGACTCGATCTGCACGCTGCATGGGGCACCGTGGCCGACACAAACCGCGGCCGTGTTCCACTACAAAGTAGTACTTACGTTTAGGCGATCTCGACCCAGGAGCCGAACATGTAGCAACAGGGATCCGTCGTTCCGGGCTTGGATGTGCGGGCAGCATCGATACGAAAGGGGGATTGCGGGGTCTATCGTCGTAAGGTGAATAGCAACCTGCTGCTACATTTACGAGCTCTTCGTGTTGTTTCTGAATCGAGGTGTAGGACCTTACAGTCAAGCAAGCTATGGACGCCAACAGCTCTATGAGCTCGCGCGGCAGCGTCAGCGCGGCATCCCACGTGCGACTCCGCTGCCACGTCAACCGCAGCCAGAAGCGAGCTATCGACGGCTTCAACATGGGTGCGATCTTCGTATTTGAGCCAATCGCATCTGCCTATGCTTCTCATTGGACGAAAACCTCATGGGCGAAAGGGGGTTCCCTCCCCTCCAACCTCTTCCCCCCATATTCTGCACGAAGGAAACCCAGGGGAAAGCAGCGGATCGAGCCTCTCACTCTCGTCCGTCGTTGACCAGCCCAAGCAAGTCGCAAGCAGGCCCCGCAGCCCCCCGCGCTGCATTTTTTTTCATTTTGCGTGTATTGCATACCACCACGCCACGCACCATGGCCGACCAAGTGGAGCCCAACGCCGGCGGCGACGCCCCAGCGCCCTCGTCCTCGCAGTGGTCGGAGCACAACGCGCCCAACGGCCGCAAGTACTACTACAACGCCGTCACGGGCGAGTCCACCTGGGAGCGGTACGTCCGATTCGTAGCGTGCGCCTACGAGTCCACGCTCACGCTCTATCTGTCTGTCGGTTTGTATCTTGCAGTCCGGCGGAGCTCGCGGCCCCGCAAGCGGAGTTGCCTCGTGGTGGCGCTTCCCAGCAGCCCCAGCAGCAGCAGCCTCAGCAGCAGCCTCAGCAGCAGCAGCAGCCCGCGGCTGGAGGCTTCCAGCAGCCCCAGCCGCAGCTCGGCGCCCAAGGCCCGCAAGGTGCGTCGAGGACAGACACACACACACTTACGCTGTCGAGCTGCGCCTGTTGGAAGGTGGGACAGGCCTTCTTACCCCAAGGTTGATGTTGGTGTGTTATGCAGGCGCCGCTGCCGCTGCCTATGGAGGCTACCCGCAGCCGTACAGCCAGCCCATGCAGTACCCGCCCCCGTACGGAGGCAGCGGGTACATGTACCCGTTCCCGCAGGCCTACAGTGCGTTGGTGGTGACACAGGAGAGAGGTTCTGGTGTGGATATGTCTCTGATATGGTTTCCTTTTGTCATCTGTGCAGGTTACCCGCCGCAGATTGTGGGCCCGGGCCCTCCGATCCAGACCACGGAGAGCGGACAAGGTGAGGCCCTCGTAGATGTATTTTGTTGTTGCCTGCCTGCATAATGTGTGTCGTGCATGGACTAAATGTTGCCTGTCATCACACTACCACGTGTGTGCGTGATTGGAAACATTGCGTGTTGTGTATTGCTGCGTACAGGACCTCCTGGATGCAACCTGTTTGTCTTTCACATCCCGAACGACATGACTAACCAGGATCTCTTCAATTACTTCGCTACGTTCGGCAACGTGATTAGCGCTCGCATCATGGTGGAGAAGGAGACGGGAAGGAGCCGAGGCTTTGGTACGTGGCGGGCAGCGCCTGCCAACTGTGAAGGCGGCCAATAGACTAACGGTGTGCGTTGCTCCGCTTGTGGTCAAACAGGCTTCGTGAGCTACGACAATGCTCCGTCGGCAGAAGCCGCCATCAAGGGCATGAACGGCTTCCAGGTCGGCCGCAAGCGCCTGAAAGTGCAGCACAAGAAGGAGAAGAGCCAGGGCCCAATGTTCGGCGAGATGCCTGCCCACATGGACAACAATGCCAACGACATGGCTGCCCAGGGCGGCGGTGCTACTTCGCTGCCCTCGGGTAACTAGAGGTTCGACGAGAGAAGACACACTACGCTATCAATATTATGGGGCATGTTTGGGGGAGGAGGTGGTCGAAGAGGAGGAACATCAAAACGAGGCAAGACGAAGAAGAACAAGCCTGATCGCGTGGAAACGGGCTGTGGAGAGTCCAGTGTGGTTGCGGCGAAGGAGGAAGCGTGGTCGTTCGCGGTCTTGGCGTGACGGGAGGCCGGTTCGGCACGAGGAGAAAACCATGAAAAGATTAGAAAAAGAGGAAGTGTGGAGTACAGCGGCAACTGGTCTGACAGCAGTCCAGTTCTTCGACCAGCAAGGAGGAGGTGCAGCTGCACTGCTTGCGTTCGTGTTCCCGAAATGCATATCCGGTGACGTATAGCCTCGGTAGGGAGGGAGAAGAATGTAGGCGCTTGGTGCATACGTAGCGTTAGCAAGCAGACGGCGTAGCCGACTTCGTAAAAGCAAAGACCTGTCGGGCCGCTTTCCGCGTAATTGTCCATTGTCGATTCCTCATTGTCGACACTTGCGTCGCAGTGGATTGCGATTTGATGCCAGCTTCAACCTGACGGATCCATATGCGGCTTCAAGCAAAAGTATCCTGCAGATCCCAAACTGCGACGGGCGGTACCTGCCGGTACTGCTGGAGCTCGTGGCCCACGAGCCTCGCACTGCTGGACTCCAGCCTGGAGAGGGCTTAGCTCCCGACAGATAGAGAGCGTCGAGCATTCGGACACGTCACTTGTCTTGCAGACAGTGCGTGCAGGGGACCCCGGTCGTCATGCTGATGGCACACGGCGAAGAGAGCCCCGCCACTGACCACCCATTCCAAGATGATCGCGCACCGTCCGTCCATGCCTTCAATCACCACCTCCGTCGTCTTGACGACAAGGAGACCGCACACTCATCCACTGCGGCGCCCGTGTGTCTCACTGCCTGGTCCTGCACCGATCGGGTCGATGCAATTGGCACCACCAATGACTGGCGCGCTCTCCATCGGTCCTGCTCTAGAAATGGGTTTACTACGAGTTCACTCTGCTGAGGCGGCCCCTTCAAGTCAGCGGCCACTCCTCCCTGACTCGGAGCAATGTCTGGCGAATACATGTACATGTAGTGGCTATAAAGCTGCTGTATGCTGCATTTATCCTGCGCCGTCATGTACATGTATGACTTGATCATCTAAGCTCGCAGACTTTCGTCGACGACTATCGTTGGGTCGGAGCCGGCGAAACACTGATTAATCAGCCCAGCGCCGTGTCAGCCAGTGCTGGTGGTTTAACGGCTCGCCCCAGCAATCGAGCCCCGAAAATGCGCCGAGGCAGAAGTGGATGTCGTGATGATAGGAAGATAGGAAGCCCAACTGTCCCAGGCGGCGTCCAAACATCCCGGGGCAGCATCGACAAGCAAGCCCTCTCTTCGCGGACCACAGCGCTGCTCTGTCGCTGAGCCTGCCTTTGGGCTGCCTGCAGGTGTGCAGCAAACGACGCTAGGGAATCACCTGCAGCGAGAATTTCAGGGTCGCGCGGGCTCCCATTTGTTGCAGTGTTCCGCCGTGAAGCTGTATGGGGCTCTGCCACGCTGCCCGCACGTTCTCACCACAGATGCATTTTGAGCGCGTACGCAACGCAAGCGCCTAGCGCTCGAGGCGGTGTCCCAATGCCTGCATGTCAGGGGATCCGCGGCTTTCCTGCTGCGTCACGACGCGTGCTTACAGACGTTGGGGCCAGCCATCCCCAGAGCGGTGAAGGTGTCGATCCCAACGCCCAGCATGAGCCATTACATCTACACCCTACACCCGGCGGGCTCCGTACGTTTTGGCCGAGCTAGTCGAAGTGCGGTGCACTCCCCAATCCTGGGAAAGCAACAACAAGTTTAGGCTGTCTTTAGCCCTAAGGCTTGAAAACTGAAGTTGCAGTGGGCTGCAACGCGACGACGCATCGTGGCAATTTTGCACTTCAAACTATTGCACCGGCAAACGTCGCATTCCCGGCACGTTTGAACGGACTCCGTTCAACGGAGACCGGCGAACTTCGCCGGGCGGAGCGCACACGAAAGAGAGCCGGCCTCCAGGGCTCTGGAAAAGCCTACCGGTATCTCGTCTCAACGCGATCACGCGACAAAACCCATTTCACCAGCACAACGCTTGCTTCTCAGCGCGGTTGTGGGGCTTGACTACATGTACATGCACTGTGCATGATGCACTAGGTTTGATTATTAGAACTGCTAGCGAAACCCAACCTCCCCAGCGTTAGTTCTCGTCCGTATATTGGCCAATTTCTGAATCCCAACTGTAGAGTATGCAAGTGGTGGTGTTTTCACAGCATGTTACACTGTAACTCGGGATGGAGGACCGGCCCAAACATCCCTGAGCTATTCCCAATGTTGTGATTTCGGGTCTGCCATGCGGGGATATATTTTGGCCGCCCAGACCATGGAGAATTGAGTGACAACAGCCCTTGACAGCAAGCTCCGGACGCACTTGAACAGTAGCTCATCCTCAGTGAATATACCCTGATGGCTCTGCCGGTGCTGGCATGACGCACTAAATGCGCAGCTGGGAAACTCATGCAGCGTTTAACCAAGGCAGTTCTCGTGCATTTCCGCTCTGCAGTGAGCACAGCGCCAGGTGGAATTCAAGACGGTGGCGGTATTGACGGGCTTGGCCGAAATCAATTCCCAAGAGCTAGCGGAAACTTTCGCTTGCATAACGTCATGGCGGACGCAGCGGTGGTGTAGGTGAACATCACAGGGAGCTGCCAAAGCTCGAGGAAGGGATCTCCGCAACGGGCGCTGGCTGTAGGAAATAGGTAGGCACGCGTGCATATTGTAGAGCCCAACACAAAGTAGCGGAGCCCTTTAAAATGAACTTGACCGCACACCGGAGCCCGCTTCGTCACTGGTCACCGGCGCAGCTTGGTTGTCTCAGCTGCTTGCTGGTGCTACATGTATTGCTGCACGGGTTTAGGGCGGAAGACGTTTCACCCCCTTTTCTTATCATCTGGCTTTCACTCTCTGTTCTGCTGGTGTTGCCCCTCTTGCCTGCACACTGGTGCAAGAGGATAGACCGCACAGACGAGCCGGAGGGAGATGCGTTGGTAATTCTCTGAGACTTGATATCGAAGATGGCAGTGTACAACTCCTACTAGCAAAACCGGGCCGAAGAGATCCAGGTGGCAAACTCGGGCCGAGCCTTGCCAACTCACTTCAGCTTTTGCTTCACCGCGCCCAAGTGCCTGCCTCTAGAGCTCCACACGCCAAAATGGACGCATTCCTTCAGAAGCTCGCGAGCAGCATGCTCTTCACCTCCGCCAAGTCGGCCCCGGCCACGGAGACCAAGCAGCAGAAGCCGGTGCTGCTCGCCTCGGGTTCGCACCCGGTGCGCCACAGCGCCCAGCCTGTCGACGAGCAGCCGCTCGACCTGCCGCGCCGCCGCATCGCCCACTGGGACAAGAAGCGCGAGAAGTGCGCCAACTGCCAGCACATCTACCTGAAGACGCTGAGCCTGCACCCGGGCTTCTGCTCCGTGGACTGCAAGTCCAACATGGTCTACCTCGAGAAGGTCAACCGCACCATCCGCGCCATGAAAGATGCCGTGCAGGAGCAGCGCCAGCAGAAGCAGCAGGAAGAGCAGCAGAAGCAGAAGCTGGTGCAGCAGGAGGACGCGGAGGAGGAGCGGCAGTCGTCGGATGAGGACGAGCTGGAGGTCGTCGAGACCGATTGCAAGACGTTCGCCGAGTTTGGCCTCGAGTCCCGTATTCTCGAGGCCAGCAACGTCGAGTGGGCGTTCAGCGCTATGTATTAAATCGCGCTCGCAGATGAAAGCGTATGCGCGCCGTATAGACGATAGACTCGATGTAGATTGATGTACAGAAGACCATGTAGAAAAGTAAAACTTGTCCAATGCAACAGAGCGTATGTATCACAGCAACCACCGTCTTCGGCACATCAATATTCCATTCAGATATGGCCAGCAAGATGCCAACACAAAGCTCAGGTGAGCGGATTCGAGTGCAAGCGAGTTGAAATCGGTGCAGCATTGTGTTTTGATACCAGGTAGGCAAAATGTCCTCACATGATGTACATGTACTGAGCTCCTAGGAGGACCAAAACGAGGACGACCGGCAGCAGGTAGTAGACGTACTTGAAATGCTCCGACTCGGTCACGCCGAAGGTCAGATCCATGGGGGAGCCGAGCTGGCCGCCGATCTCCATCGCGGCCCAAGCAGCGGCATCCTTGTTCGCACCACCGCCGAGGATCTCAAGCGCGCTCTTCACCGCCTTTACAGCGTCTTCGTCGGGAAAAACGTGAACCGTAGCCGAAAAGTGCGGGCTCGACGCGGAAGCGGAGCGCCACGGCACGAGACCTCGCTGAGCAAGACGAATGACGCCTCCTTCTTCGAACACTACGTTCGGCTCGACTATTTACAAAATCCAGAGAAGAAGATCAGCAACAGGACTTGATCATCCAAGATCACTGCGTTGGACACATGTAGCGCCAAGGTGCCAGTACTTACCTTTATCGTCTTCTGCCCACCGCTCACGAGCCAAGGCTACTCTTACCAGCAACGACTTCACAAAGTCGCGCTTCAGGTAGCTCGCCGCCACTTCATTGGCTCCAGGTTCGTTTTGGGACACGAACGCGACGCAGCTAATAGCTCCGTGAATGCCTCCAAGCGGCTATCAACACAAAGAAGAAGAAAATACGTCAGCACGAGTCCGACAATAGGACTTTACCCTTCGTCACACTTACATCCTCGACGAACTTTTGCGAGTCCGGGGGTGTCAGTGTCAGCAGGTTCATGTGCTGGGCGTTTGTGTCGCCCGTCAGCTTGTGCACGGCGACGGAGTCTTCCACCCGTTTGAAAAACGGCTTCAATTGCTTCTCCACCTCGTTCATGCGCTGCTCAGCCACTTCCGCTGCGGCCATTGCCGTAGTAGGAGCTACGTTCATGAACGGAGTGGGCTCGTCGAGGTCGATCAGCGTACGGTACTGCTTGAACGTAATGTCTTTCGTCGGGATTTTTCGTTCGGCCGACAGCATCTTGGTCTTGTTGACATCCACCACGTCGAAATAACTCTGGAACGCGAAGTCGCCGTCCGGGGCCACGACAGCCAGGTAATGGACATTGTCACCCACGTGCACGTTGGAAGGAAGCGCCACTGCTTCCGCGGTGGCCCGGAGGTACGGCACAAGCTGCGCGGAGACGTCCCGAGTCGAAACCACGTAGAGTCCCAGCACGCTAATGCCTCCGGGCAGCAGACGGTCGACCTGCTGAGCAACCTCTTGCAACCAGTCGACCGCCACGTCGGCGATTCCCGTCGGGGCCTCGCCGGTCTCACTCTCGGACGGAACGGACACCGCTGCCAGCACGAAATCCCCGACATTCGAGGAGCTCACCTGGCCCACGAGCAGCCCCAACTCGAAGCCCGCGTTTGCGTTCTTGGACCAGAACTCGGCCACCTGGTCATCGACGATAACTTGGCGGGGGCCACTCATGGCGTTTGGCGCGTGGAGCTCTGAGCGGGGTGTCGGGGGTGCGGGGGGAATGTCGTCAACTTCGACTCGCAGATGATGCGTGTTTCCAAGGCAAAAGACCCGGCCTACAGTTGATACACGACAATTGGGTGGATTAATTGGAAATGGGTGGCAAAACTGAGAATGGGTACGTGGCAGCTTTTTTTACATGAAAATGCGTTCAATAAATAATCGATGCAGTTTGGTATTGTTGTTTGACCCCGCCAGGCAACTTGTTTTGGTCGGGGCGCACACCGTGTTCAACGTGGAAGCGACGTCTAACGACACTCCCGTTTGCCAGGAATCGAAATGAGTGTAATCTTCCTCGAGGCAGTACGCGTTTTCCAACTTTCTTTCGTCAGGTGGCACGTGTCGATACAGGAATGCCGAGCCTGTTCGTCAATAGGACGGCATCTACTAACTCTCATGCAACTAGCTGGTCGCGTGGGGGAAGCCTTCAGAGTGCAGTGCAATCAAACATTTGAATGCGGAACAACATTCACCAGTCGGCCTCATTCGGCCGCGCTCGTGGTGCGCAGCGCTGGGCGAGTGCTTGATGTCGTCACAGAGCAATCGACTCCTTCATGACCGAGAATCACCTTCAGTTGATCATTCCTGGTCGACACGCGTTGCCTCCACAAGCTCCATCTAGCTATTAGTTGGCGCTGCGTCTACAATGCCTGGCTCATCTTTGGCGCTTCAATACATGTAACAGCACCTGGTTGACCGGCGAACGCGTTCGAACTTCAAACCCGATCGCCTTCGCGCCGCTCAGCATATCGGTGTTCGCAAGGACAGAAGCGGCTATGGTGCAAAGCGAGGAGTCGGCGACAGCGTCAAGGCTGGGGAAGCTCAAACATGCCGGCTTTTAAGGATTTTTTTTTTAAATGAGCCTGTGTTCGATGAAGCAGCGCTACTGCTCCGGGCTGGAGGAGTCCTCCGAGGATGGAGCAAAGGAGAGCTTGCAGACGACTCGTGCTCCCCAGTCCTGGATTCAGTGAGGGGAAATTGCGCAAGGGCTACCAGCTTGTACCGATGCAAAAGTAAATGTACATTTCGCTTGCTTTGCGATAGCAAAAAGGAGCAGGCATCAAAGTTCAGCTTTGGATACTGTCCTATCCGCAATGGATAGTGCGCACCAAGCAGCACCGCAGCAAAATTCCGTTGAGCTCTCATCAATCGATCCGGGGCATGAACACGCTTGGGAGCCATTTCGCAGCGAGGGTTATAGCAGTAAGTTGGCGTACAGGTCGGCAGCCAACACTGGATTCCAGTGCGGCAAACACGGCCACCTGCCGCACGGCGCCCCTGACCAAACGTCCGATGCCACCACCGCTTTGCACATCTCGGTGGCATGTGTGGGGGTTGTTGAACAACTTGTTCCCTCGGTAAGCATTGGCATGAATTCCGGTGCTCGTCGCTGCTCTGAGCAGCGCAGCCGGCGCTCGGGAAAGTGGGCCACGCCAAACGGGAGGGACCTTGCTTCGTCTGGCTGGGGTTGACAGGCGCGGCATACAGGAGAAACAAACAGCAACGGCAACCAGTAGCGGAGACTTTAAAGCGGGGGGCTCGTCTGCAGACTCAGGTGGACTGGCCAGCAAGCGAGCATGGGCGTCGATACGCTGCAGCTCTCTTGACGCGATTTTTTCGGCGCCAAGGACGGGGCGCGAACGGCAGCATAGTTACCGGTACTTGTATAATACAAGCATTGTCGAGTCGCGACGCAGCCCCGCAGTTACTGCGCGCAGGACGGACGTGAAACAGCGTTAACCCAGGGTTTAACCCGTTGCCACTGGCAATTTGCCAGCAGCCTCGGGGCGAGCGAGAAGCGCGCGATCGGACGCTTTTCGCCATCTCATCTTGTTTGTCTCGCTGCGAGCCCGAGCTTGCTCCCCAGCTGGCTATCCGCATCGATCTGCTCGCGTGACGAGAGATCGGAGCCTTCAGGTCGACCAGAAATTGGCCGCCCAACTCAGCCTGGGCCGATGGCGCTGCAGCCTTTCGAGCTCGACTGCTGCCGCTTTCTGCACTTGCGTTGCTCTCATGCTGGGCGCCGTCGGCTCGCTCGGTGATTATCTGTGGTCAAGTTTGCCCCTCACCCCATCCGTTACAGGCATCTTTCGCCACGTCGACGCCGTTGCGGTCAACAGGTCGCGGCTAGAGCCTCAAGTTGAAATCCTTGAGAACCAATTGGAAAGGCCTCCACGTGGCGGCGAACAGTTCCACTGGAACTTCCAGCGCCCTGCTCATCGAGTCCGAATGGATCGTAGGCTCGCGGACCCCAAGCAGGTAGGCTGCACGGCTGCAGCACCAGCTCGTCTAGGCACGAAACCATTGAGAAATGTTACATGTAGTTATTACTGAGCAGCTCGTTACTACACTAGCTGCTAGTACCAATGTTAACCTCCTGTTCTCCCAAGTTGATGCAGCACATCGACCGTCTCTAGTTGACACAGCAGCTACCGGTACAGAATCACAGTTATCGAGAGCTCCCAAGCAGGTCGATGTGGAATGCATTCTACGTGGCGCTCTATTATAAATGCCGCTTATACGGTAACCTTCGGACTTTTCTACATCTCACGTTGCAACTCGATCGTGAGGCTCTAGTTTTACACTCGGCTCGCGGCTCCTTAGTACACCGCGCTGAAAGACCACTTGACGTTGCTCGCATCCACCACGCGGGTCTCGAGGCCGAACTCGGCGAACGACTGCGCGTGCTTCAAGCTGCGCGCGGCATCGTCGCCTTTGGCGCTGGGCTGCAGTTTGGCAGCAGGCTGCTGCTCAACCTCGACAAGTTGCGGTGCCTGCAGTGTCACCGGTTCCTCGTGAGCTTCTTGCTCTTGCATGCGCTGGCGCTCGTCCACGGCGTCCTTCATGGCGCGGATGGTGCGGTTCACCTTCTGAAGATATGCCATGTTGGACTTGCAGTCCACGGAGCAGAAGCCCGGGTGCAGGCTTAGCGTCTTGAGGTAGATGAGGTCGCAGTTGTTGCACTTCTCGCGCTTGTTGTCCCAGTGCGCGACGCGGCGAGGCGTGGCGGCCTCGGGCGAGGTGGGCGTGGTCGGCGCGGAGCCCATGTCGGTCTCGAACTTCTGCAGGCAGGCGTCCATTTTGTGGTAATGGTGGGTGGGCGTAAGAAGCGCTTGGGCAAAGGAAGGCAAATCCAAGAGTGAGGTTAATACATGTACCGTAGCTCCGTTCGGGGGACAGCTTCGGGGACAGATTGGCAAGCGATTCAGCACCATCTGCTCTTCGGACCATCCCTTTTCCCCCACCTGGCTACAGGCTCTCGGCGCAGCAGTGGGGCACAGCTGCCTGCAGTGGTGAACACCGAGACACCAAAATTGGACAGTGCCGCAGTAAAAAATACGAGCTGAGCCCAGCGCTCCACCTCACCTTGCTCGGCGATCCGAGGCAGCTAAATGTAGCGTATGTGCTGTATGTAGACTGCTTCATTGAAGTGGTTCGTAAACTGACAGGTAATGCCTCCACAATCACCGAACCAATGTGTGGCTTCCGGGCACTCGCACCGCTGCCACGTAGAATAAGATTACACTGCGAGCCGCTTGGAGGCGATTGTAGTGTTGCACCAAGCATTTTACTCCGATTTTGTTGGCTCTCTACTGTAAGCCGGTTTTCCCGATGAAAATGGATCAAGATGTGTGGAGCGCTGTTGATTCAACAGTGGTGAAGTGTCGACGCGCTTGGCGAGAAGAAGGCACTGCCTCAACACAGGCACACCAGCAGTGTCGCCTTCACGCTTTGAAGCGCTGCGGCTCGCTGGCCGAGGGTTCTCAGTGAGAGTCTCTCACACATCAAGGCACGCTTTGCGCCCGTGCACCAGCATTCTGGGCCCCGCTGCGGGAAGGCTCTTGGCACCTGGCACGGCGCTTTGCTGCTGTCGGTATGGCGACACTTTCGATCACTGGAGCCGATTTTATCTACAAAACAATCCCAGAACACGCGAACAGTGACCTGCAGGCTGCAGTGAGACTGTGTCGAAGGCTCCGAAGCCACTTCGAACAGAGACTCTGCACTCCGCCGACCCAAATCACTTCCTCAGCTGCAGACGGCAGGCAGGCACCAAACAGCAGATCTGTTGAGCGGAGCAAGAGCACAGGCGACCGGCGTGGATCAGGGCCGGCACCATCTTCTCGCTTTCCTGACCCCCGGTTCTCTCCGAAAATTGCACTCTGGACCAGAGTCTGGTCCCTGCCTCTCCGAGATTAAACGAGAATCTCATTGAGAGAAGCGCCGCTATCGTCAATTGCGCGCTAGCCAACGCCCTCTGCTGCTCTGGAGCTCTGGAGCTCTCGAGCTGGGCATGTCGCGGAGGTGCACAAAGGCAAAAGACAGCGGAAGATCGCTGCTGTGGCACCGCGTGTCGTCAGATACGGACGGCGCGCAAAGCTCAAAGCAGGCCTCATCGAAAGGCTACTGTCGTGCTTGGTCATCCGTATCTGGACTTGTGCCAGGATCGAATGCTCGCCCGATATGAATGTATCCCGAGCAGCAAAGAAGACGGCGCGAGCTAAGGTGTGCATTGCAGTGCAATTTGCACTGAGTGCAGCGACTCCGTTCGTTCTTCGAGTTCATTCACGAAAACACGAAAAGAACAAATTTATCGCTCGATTGTGCCGATGCGGTGGTGCTGCAGGGATGGACACTTAGTCCAATTTTCTAGGACATCGTGTTGGCATCCTGGGCAGCTGGTGCAAAGCAGGATGCACGCCGCGCGCGTGGATCTCGAGTGCGAGGAACGGCGACACTCCGCCGCGAGATTCGCAGTTAGCGGCAGCTCCCGCCAATGCGTTTGCCATGGCCGCGGCGAATCCACCTGAAAGTGTCGCGGCCGCTTCATGTTTCTTTGCTGGCACACGCGATTCGTCCAAGCTGTGGCGATTTTCGGGGTGTTGGTGAAGCCGGCTTGACGTCTCTGCTAACTTACTTGTGTCGTGGATGAATTCGTGACCCATCGGCATATCTATGCTGTAGCTAAGCTTGTGTTGAGTCCTCCGAGGTGTTAGGGAAAGCTCCTCCTGCTCAAATCTGTGACGTGTGAAAAGCAAAACGCCTTTCGAACACCTAAAAATGTGAGCACGATGATGGCTACATTCATTTGGCACCCGATTAGCTACTATTTTTGCTTGACAAGCAATAGTAGATGCTGGTATTGATATAGCTCCTGGTATTGATAGTGTCTAAGGTTAGCTGAGGACGCGAAGGATGAAGATCCTGAGTGATTGGAGGAGATGACACTTTTCCATCTGCCTTCTGGTGAACGACAACCATGAACGTGTGGGCCCTCGATGATCAGCAGGGAGCGTCGCGACCTCGGGTGAAGAAGACGTGCTTCGCCGACGAGGTGGAGATAGCGTCGACGTCAGGCTGGGAAGACGACATGACATCCCGACGGAGGAAACAACGAGGGAAGATCGAGTTCTTGGTAGAAGACCAGCATGCCAGCGACGACGATGCCGATGACGACGACCCTCGCAAAGGTGCCGACACTGGTACGACCGACACGACGAGTGGCAAGGCCAATCAGACCAGCTCCGCTGATGTCGTGGAAGCTGTTGGCGGTGTCAGCCGTACCGCCGGGCCAGCTCAGACGTCGGGTTCCAAGCAGGAACGGCCCAGCCGGAAGGAACAGAAGCGTGAAGGCCCGCAGAAGTCAAGTCAGGAGATCACCACGCATCACCTTGTTCGCGAATTCATGCTCATGCACTGTCACGACGACGTTGTGCGGATTCTCGACCAAGAACGAGTAAGTGGGCGACCATAGGCTGATGCCTCAACTGTAGCAATTACTGACTTGAGTTTATTGTTTTCAGCCTATGCCGCTCCTTGGTGCCACAGAGATCAAGCAACTGAGCCGACAGTTGACCGGCGCAGAAGGAAGAAATGAAAACCCGTCGGTATCCTCTTCGCTGTTGGAGCGCTTCCTCATGTGCTCCAACGAAGCGAAGCTGAAGACGAGAGCAAACACGAACGCCAAGGTGAGTTTTTTGGCTGAGAAGAAGCGACGATACATCACGTCTTAACTCGCGATTTTGTGATCCACGCCGAATTCAGGACCGATCTGCTTCAGCAGAGACCTCGTCGACGAGTCGGCGAAAGCCTGCGCTAAATGTTATTACGAGTAACTTGGACCAACATGCTGGTAAAAGGGCTATTGTCACTCCTGGCAATGACCAAGCTGAAGGAGGTTACAATCGCCTTAATCACCCAGGCTCCACACCTCATCACCAAGTACATGGGACCGTTATTGGCGAGCCCGGGTCTACTCCAATGGCTCGTGCGAAAGACTTGCGATTCCGAGGATTCGAGGATGTCGACGACGAGGTCGATAAAATCCCTTCCGTGGACGGAGCAAAAGGAGACGACAGCGAGAATGCGGATCAGCTTTCACACTACGCCCTCCGGAAACGCAGCGCGAAGACTGGCTTGAAACGCGTACAACTGGGGAACCCTGGGAGCACTCCAACCAAAGAGTATATCTTCTTCAGGGAAACGCCGCCTTCGTTCGTGACGGAAACCATCGAGGGCGCAGTTGAAGTTTTCGAGAAATTAGGCAACGATCCCGAATTCGTGAACCAAGCCGTGGTAGTTGAACGCTTTGTCGAATTGCAGAGCAGCGAGGTATCCAAGTACGCAGTCGGCCAGGCAGTTGAAGGACTAGGTGCGCAGTCCAACATCAACGGCGTGGTGTCAAAGATCTACGGATCGAGATTGTGTGGGACTGCCGGACGGGGCACTGTCGTGATTGATACTTGCCCCGAAGAATCTGCAGCAACCAGCGACTGACTGATCTTTTACTACTATCTGAAATCTGAAATATATCTACCGAGGTAACGCAACGCTCTCAGGCATCTGGACAAAACAAAAAGCAAAAAGGTTTTCCTGGTACAGGTGCTCCAATTCCTATGTTGGTACTGCGTTTTGCATGTTTCTAACATTTTTCTTGACTTCCATTCTCCTCACTTTGTGCGCGCTGACGACTTCCTCGGGTGAGGCCGAAAATGTTCCGTCTTGACGTCTTCTGCGTGTACGTTCCACTAGCAGTTCGCACCCTTTTTGAGCTGTCCTCGTCTTCCGAAAACAGACTAATCGTCGGCACTTCATGCTCGCCGTCGTCTTCAGCGATTGAGGAAGTTATTGGTGTTGCCAATAGGTCCAGCGCCGGTGGGTCTTTGACATGGGCGACTTCGCGATGTGGTGTTTGGTGCTGCTGGATGCCCTTGCGATCCTTGTCGCCACCGTTCGCTCTATCCTTGGTACTGCCATGTGAGCTGGAAGGGCCGTGGTGAACCAAACTGCACGCCCACTGGCACTTGTAAAACTTGGGGTGCCACTGAAAAAAATAGTTATCCCACAGCCGAATCATCTTGCAGCTCACCCAGGGCCAGATGGGGCCGTCGTGCATCTCGTAGTTGGTATTTGAGTACAGGAACGGCTTCATCAGAACGGGTGTCCACACAGAGACCGTGTTGTACTTCACCTCGTTCACATCGCGTTGAAGCCGCGAATCGTACATGAATGTACCATAGAGCCCCGAGGTCATTGCATTCGCCAAGTGCAGTAAAAAGCGTTCGTTGAACTCAAATGAGCGGGGATATTGACGCTGCATTTGCCACACAGCGTCGATAAACTGAAACATGATAGGCGAAGACTTGTTGCGCTGCGGATCTCGGTTACGATCTCCTCCCGTTCTTTCGCAGTGCTTGTGCCCAAATGAGCACCATTCTTTTTCCACGAGACTCGCCAGTCCACGGATGGTTCGATAGTACGGATCGATCATCAGTTGTGCTAGAGCACACAGCTGAGCTGTTCGATCCCAGCCATCACTGCAGTGCACAAGCACAGATGCTCCTTCTAGCTCCAATACGCGCGCAATTTTCAGTGCACCATCCAACACCAACCGCACATGATCCAGCCACCTTGTGGACTCCACACTTGATAGCCATGTACGGTCGGTATCCTCAACACCACCAGGCAAAACCAGTTTCATCAGCCCCATGAACGACGACTGCATACGGTACATATTGGCGATATTGAGATGATGGACAACGGCGCCTGGGTAATCCTGCGGCGTCTCAACACCACCCTTACCCATGAGTCGATTGCCGGTGGACGCCTTCGGCTTACGAGCATCAAATATGTAGATAGGCCGAGACGATTGCGATGACTGCGACTGGTTCTTGATAATATCAGGCAGTCGACGATATACCCCCAGAAGCAGTTGATCGGAGACGTTCGAATTACCAGAGAGTAAGTTTCCCAAAAGAGGCTGGCTGGAACGAGTCAGGACACACCGGTTACGACGGTGGTAGTACGTAATCACTGGCAGTCGATTCTTCGCACGGAAATCGGCCACCTTTGCCAGCGTCGCGGAGTTCATAGATGCTGGAAGGAGCAGTTTCGACGGGTACGACTTACAGATATTTCCTCGATCATTTTTATAAAACTAAGGCACAGCACAACATAAAAGTAAGTTCGCAAGCTATTCAGCACACAAATCGACCGAAAATGAAAGTTTTACCTTTAGGAATGGGGAGACGGCAGGGTCGCCACCAATTTGGCGCTTGAACTCGCGCTCGTCGACATACAAATTCCAGCCATTCTGATCAGGTGGGACATCGCCGATCGAATACGAAAACGCAAAAGAACCGCTTATCTCGCGGGGCATCGTCAGGACCCGATCTGGACGAAGCACTGGCGATGCAGCATACGCTGGGGTTCGCGAGGAGTTGTGGACCAAGAGCGAAAGAGGTTCTTTGCTCTCATGCAAGGAGACTTCTCCACTGTCGCCTTCTCTATCTGGAGGCGTGTCACTGCCACTAACTGAATTCGAAATCAGGCCAAGACCAGGAGAAGGGGTCCTAACAGGGCTGCCCCGCTCAACGATAGTATACCGTTGAGAAGCATCAGCCATCTTAGCGATCGTTGCACGCAGTTTATGCGTGTGATCATCTGAAACGGAAGGGTGCGTATCCAGCTGGAACCTCATCACTCGGATGTCCTTGCAACTGATCGAGATAATGGACGCCGAGCCCGCCATTCCTGCGTAGTATGTCCGGCCAGATTTTGTTCGGCGGCCACCAGGATAAAGGAGCTGAACATGCGTAACCGCAAAGAGCGGAATGTACGCGATACCACCTTGTCCACCACATCGCGGCTGAACTTGCACTCGGTCAAACGGTGTGAAGATCATCCTGTAATTCGTCACGGCTATTTTACCGCGAATTCTTCCCCACACTAGAGTAGACTCGTAGGTTTCGCTAGCTGGGCCGATTAGCAGTGTCGCTTGAAGCTCTGTATCCTTTACCACGACTTCTCCGGGCAAAAGTGGCACACGAATGGACTGAAGGACCGGAGAATTAATAGCAGTGCTGCCACCCGTATCATGAGTCAGCCCTAATTCAGACTCAATCGACGTGGACGTGTCTACTGAGAAAGTAGTGTTCGGCTCTTGGGGTGTTGGCGAACGCAAATTGTCTAGTACAGGAGATGCGGGAAGTTCAGGCCTCGCTGGAAGTGACGTAGCAGTTCGTGAAGCAAACCCGCGCATCTTATCCAAGTTTGTCGAGCGGCAACTATCCATAGCCTGCTTGAACTCCTCTCGCTCGTCGTCATTTGCAAATTTCAATTCGAGCGATTGGTTGCCCTGACCGCCATTGAATATGATAAGGTGTGCCAGTCCTTCAGATGATCCGAACACAAACGATTGGACAGAGTCGCAATGGAATGACCAGAAGCGATGCATGAACACTGACTTTGCCCGCACAATCCGTTGACGACAATCTAGCTCCAGAGTATACCGGTCCAGCACAGGGTTCGCCTTGGTAAATCCAAACGTTCGGCGAAGGGCTGTGCCTTCTTTCGCGCCCATTTCGTACACAGCGAAGCGTAATACAGCTGCAGATAGTTTTGCTTCACTTTTCATCTTGACGTCCGCTGAGTCCGGCTGTGCACGGTCATCCACGATATCACTGTCATCAAACGCCTTCTTCGACCTCATACTGTTCGAGCGACCACTACCATTGCTTGCGATGTCCGCAGCAATTACTCTTCCTTCATCCGGTCCAAACGTATTACAGCGCTTCAAATCTGGAGACCCTGATGATGAATCAGGAGATGCAGCCGTCTGTAAATTCGCCAGATCAAAACTGGCCGATCTCGAAAACTTAGAGCGCCTAGCTTTTCTTCGTGGGCGAGAGGCGTCGTTGGTCTCGGAGCCGTTCGCAGACTTTACAGATATTGTCAATGATGATCCACCACGTCCAGTGCCTGAGCTTTTCGGGTCGCCGATCAAGTCTCCTCCACCGTCCGCTTTTAGCCGACTATTTCCTGCAGCATGTACACTAGAGTCTTGCTGCCCATCAGTTTTTTCGTCAGCTTCCTCGTGCGCGGATTTACCTTTGGATGTCGACGACGCCACACTACTCAACCGGCCCCTTCGTGCAGTGAAGGATCTCAGCTCTGGGCTGTTAGTTTCAGTGTCACCCCCTTCGCTTTCACCTCTTGCCTTCTTCTTTCGTGGCAGTCTATCGCTCACATGTATCGCGCGCAAGTGGCCACTGAACCATGGTTTGTTCTTGTTTATGGACGGGGATGGAGAAGACGATATCGATGAATGTCGATGCCGTCGCCTTGATGTCGAGGTCGTGGATGATAAAGTAGTGAGCTGTTCATCATTGTCAGCACTCTCATCCACGATTTCTTCATTGGGACAAGTTGGAATAGGATCAGGAGACGACACAGACGAGTGAGGCCGCGTTATCACCGAGAGCACCCCATCACTCGTGTTCGATGCAGGCAGCGACATATTGTTGGTGAAACTGGATAATGAGCGCGGCTTCTCGTCAATCAAAATTTCACCCATGCTACCGCGGTGGACTGAAGAGTCTTGCTCCTGTTCTCTCGTCAACTCCATTGCATCAAAGTACCGGTCCATTGCTTTTTGGAACCACCTTGCACAGAGGTCGCACGTGCGCACCGATTCATCACGATACCCAAAACACGTTGGCAGTACGATGTTCTTCGACGAACACTTCGGACAGAATGCGTACCCGCACGCTGCGCAGTTCTTACTGCGGTGGAAAGGGTTAAACGACTTGCCGCAGCCGCTGCAAGCAGAGTTGGAGCGCATACGCGCACGTGGCACCGGCACACCGGGCCCTCCACCACTCGTCGAAGGGCTGTCAGTGTGCTCCGACAGCGGCGCTAATGGCGGCGTCATCACGGCGGGACTGGCCGTGGAGACCGGAGGCTCATCGTTTTCCTGTCGCTGCCTCTCCATCTGCTGGCCCGCCTTGAGCAGCATCTTGAGCCGCAGCACCTCGACGATGCGCGTGGCCATCTGCAGCGCCGTGGCCGCGGCCTCCAGCTCCGCCTCGTCCAGTGGCTTCTCCGCATCCTCCTCGTCCTGTTCCTCTTCTTCCTCCTCCTCTTCAGCGTCGTCCTCGTCATCCTCAGCAGCGGGTCGAATCACCACACGCAGAGGTGGCGCCTCGGCGCGTCTCTCGAGCTCCTGGAACTCCTCCTGCGTCTCCTCCACCTCCTCGTCATCTTCCTGGTCGCGCGCCGGCTCCTCCAGCATGCCGGACGAGAACGCGCGCACCAGCAGCGCCGCCATGCGCTTCGGGTCGCGCAGCACCGCCAGCCGCGCCGCCTCGTTGTCCATGGACTTTGCCGACGACAGCATCGCTCCGCCCCTCCGGTTAAATGTGTGAGTGTGTCTCAGTCTCAGTCAGTTTCACCTCGATTAATTTAATTGTGTACACTTGGTGTAAAAAGGAATGATGGTCCCTGCAGTTTTGCATTCGAAAGTTCAACGTGCCTTCTGCTGCGCATGATGCCGCAGGACGAGGATGGAGACGACCCGCGCGCGGTGGAGCGCCGCCGCGTGGAGTATCTGCGGCGACACCGAGAGCAGACCCAGCAGCGCTACCGGCTGGAGGCGGTACGTCGGGCGTCATCAATGCTGTGCTGGGCGAGGTTTTGACTGATCATGGCGGTGTAGGAACGGCGCGGAGAGGAGTTGGAGGCCGATGCCGCCGCCATGAGGGCCCGGAGGGACGAGGTTCAAGCGGCGAAGGCAGCGGAGAGAGACAAGAACGCGGGCGGCAATGCGTCGACGCTGACTGCGTCGTTGAAGCCTATAGCACGCAGTGTGCCAGGTATCTACGCTCGCTTCGACGATCTGGGTGAGGAAGAGTTGCAGTTGCTGGCAAATCGCTACCAAAAGTCTATAAGTGAGACGCAGCTGAATCCCCGCGGGAAATATCATGCACGATACATGAAGGACGCGTACCCGATCGCAGGCTCGCAGCTGAAGCTTGAGAGGGAGCACCAGATGGAGATCGCTGCCAAGAAGAAACTGCTCCTCACCGACGCATCGTCGCGGATTGGGGGCAAGTCGTGCATTTATGGGGAAAATGATGGCGGTGTTCTTAGCTTGGGCTTGGAACGTGCTTATGGACGCTCAAAGCTGGACCATTATGTCGGTAAACTCGCGACTGCGCTGAAAGGGCAACAGGAGCAGGTGCAACGAACTGAGGGTGAGCGGCGGATTCGACTGTGTGAGGTGCAACACCGCGAAGGATTAGAGCAGTTCTGGAAGCTGATGCATGCCGCTCCAAAACGGTGAGTTATATTGTTGTCGGTTTGTCGGACTCTAAAACTCACTACTCAAATGCGTCATACGCTCCGTGGTCATTGTCACAGTGAGGTGATTGCATGGCTAAAGCTCCACTCGTTCTTGGATGTGAATACCCCCGTGCGCCTCGTTTCCAGTGACAGCACATACGAGATTGTCGTGTGTGAAGATAGAACGTTGGGGGTCACTCCTCTGATGGCTGCGTGTCGTTCCTTGTGTGTTGAGCTCGTGCGCTGCTTACTGGGCCATGGCGCAGTCGTGTGGCTTGCTACCGCAAACGGCGACACTGCTCTCCATTTCCTATGGAGAGATTGGGCGCTAGGAGCTACGGGCACGATGGAAGATGTCGCCACGCTGATGTTACGAAGTCAACATCTTCAGGACATACTTGCGGATCTGATAGCGCAAGGAGTCGATGTTAACGCACAGGTATGTGCCAAAACTACGGCCTCCGTGACAAGCTATCATCTCAACGCATATTTTTCGTGGTGTTATGCACTAGAACGCTTTTGGGGAAACTGCATTGCAATTCTCCGCTCGCTATGGTCTGCAGGACTGCGCCAAAATGCTCCTAGTGCATGGCGCCGATGCTTTCACTCGCGACCGAAAGAGACGCTCCGCTGTGCAGTACGCACAGGACAACAATTACGAGAGCCTGCATCAGTTGCTCCTGCACTACAACACGGTTGAGCGAGTGCGTGCCAGAGAGAAAGAGCGGCACGAAACAACCGCGCTGCTCAACCAAAAACGTGGGGCATTGGCAGGTACTTGGTCTCAAACACGTAAGCACCATACTTGCAGGAGCCCCCCAATTCAACTTGAATGGCTGACCCAGTTTGACTGTATTCTATGGATATGTGTGTGTATGAACAGCGGAGCATATCTTCACCAAGCTGAAGGTGGAACAGGAGCGTGCTGGGCATTTGCGAAACCAATACGTTGATTGCAGAGGGCAAGTGATCGTTTGTCCCGACGAAGATGAGTAGTATAAAAAATCGTCTAGATTGTGCTATTTAGCTGCCTACAGCTCCGCAAGTCGCGCTTACTTTTTGGCCAAGGACTCGCGCACAGCCTGCTCCTGCATAGCGCTAGCTCCGCGCTCCTGGAACTGTTCCAGGCTGCTGTTCATGGCGTCGAACGCGGCCTCAACGGCTGCCTCATCGCCACCCTCAAGCGCCTTGGTGAAGGCAGTGGCCTGCGGCGGACAGATAATGCGGCCCATGCAAAGCTGGAGAGCCATAGCTGCCTGCGAGCACTGCACTTCGTTGCTGCAAGTCTTGATCTCCTGCATGCAGCTCTGGCACGTGTTCTTAACCTTAGCGAACGTCTGCTCAACCTCCTCCACGGACAGCGGCTCCAGGGCATCCTTGTCCTCCTGAGCGCGCTCAACCAGAGCGGAACGAGAAATAAGATCGGGGCCCTTGAGTCCGTTGAGGAAGCCCATCACGGGGAACTTGATTCTGTCGACCAGAGCGCCCACCGAGTCCACAGCAGGACGAGCGTACATGGAGATACTCTTGACCTTGTCTTCCGAGTGCAGCTCCGGCACTTCATCCTGCTCCGACTTGTCGTCGTCGAAGTAGTAGTCGATCACATAGCGCACCTGCGTATTGTCGCTGCGCATGACAGTCCAGTCGTGACGATCGAATGGCTTGCCGTACCCAATCATGCTCTTGACCCACGCAATGGGTGTGAGCGTGTCCGGACGGCCGCAGAACTTGAGCAGCTTGGAGCTCTCAAGGTCCGGGTGGCATACTTTCTCGTAGTTCTCCACCTGCGCCCAGGCGCGCTCGTTCATGTTGTTGTGGATGGACACGATGGCCTTCACGTCGCCCTCGTGTACGTCTTCGCCTTTACCCTTGCGCCTGAGCGCATTGAAGAACATTTGCTCGGACGGGTACAGCCACGTGCCCTCGGTTCCGCCCTTGGGGATCGTGGACTGCACGCGGCCCTGCTGCAGCGGGTAGCGCTGCTCGGCGTTGGGGTCCTGGTTCGGGTTGTACGGCATCATGTTGGTCGGGTCGATGCGCTGGCCATAGACGTTGTAGACCTCCTTGTCCTCCTTGCCGTCTTTAACCACAGGGCATCCGCCGGTCATAGCGTCGCCCACCAACGGCTTCGTGTCGTGCTGCACCGGACATCCCTCGGGCGCCTTCTTGGCGTCATGCTGCACGGGGCAACCGCCCTGTTGACTGGCAGCCGCAGTAGCAGCGACAGTAGTAGCGGGCGTGCTCACTTGGTTGCCCATGTCGAATACGCGAAGTGAGCTCTTCGCGACGACGTTGGTCGTGAAGAACGAGCGGCTGGCAAGTGAGTTGATGGATATCGCTACGTTTGGTGGTGCGAAACCGCCGCCACCATCTGCACAGACCACGGCTGCTGCCACTGGTCGAACGCCAACTACGTTACGGCATACCGCACTTAAAAATACAAGCGAACTTAACGACGACACCATCGCTTCCAAATTCCAGTATGCGGAGTTTGTCTCGACGTCTGTTCTGTGTAGCATAGCTCGACAGGCGTTTTCGGAGGTCACTGCGGTTTGGTTGGCCCGTGAAGCCTCTGGTCGAGCGTTGGTGGTGGGGAGCTTTAGCGCCGCCGAGGACCGCCTCAATACCATTGTCCTTATTGTCTTGTGAGGTACGAAAGCGGAGCTTCTTTTGCCTGTGGCTGCTGGTGGTTGAATTGGAGGCTGCCGCTGCGCTCGTCGCACAGCGGAGACGCGTAGCCGCCTGCAGATGGCCCAACCAGCAGCAAACCGCCCCGGGATCAAAACCTGAGAGACTAATGAATTTGACCGTGCTCGTTCTGCAGATTCCAACATGAAGCTCAACATTGCCAACCCCCTGACGGGTGCCCAGAAGGTGCTCGAAGTCGATGATGAGCACAAGCTGCGCGCGTTCTACGACAAGCGCATCTCCCAGGAGATTGTCGGCGACGTTCTCGGCGACGAGTTCAAGGGCTTCGTCTTCCGCGTGTCGGGCGGCAACGACAAGCAGGGATTCCCCATGAAGCAGGGTGTTCTGTCCAACGGCCGTGCCCGTCTTCTGCTCGCCAAGGGCAAGACGTGCTACCGCCCCCGCCGCAAGGGTGAGCGCAAGCGCAAGTCGGTGCGCGGCTGCATCGTCGGCCCTGACCTTTCGGTGCTCAACCTGGTGGTCGTCAAGGCCGGCGAGGCTGACGTCCCCGGCCTGACCGACGTGCAGATCCCGCGTCGTCTTGGCCCCAAGCGTGCCTCGAACATCCGCAAGCTGTTCAACCTGACCAAGGAGGACGACGTGCGCAAGTTCGTGATCCGTCGCAAGTTCGAGTCCAAGACGGGCAAGAAGAACGACAAGGCCCCCAAGATCCAGCGTCTTGTGACCCCGCGCACGCTCCACCACAAGCGCCAGATCGCCCTCAAGAAGGTGCAGCAGCGCGAGAAGGTGCAGCGCGAGGCCGCCGAGTACAACCGTCTCCACGCCCAGGTGCGTCCCTTTCCTCAGCTTTCTCTTTTGCGTTTATCGCTGTGCTTGTACGACGTGAGACTTACTTTATGTGTGCGCCGATGCTTGGATCTATCCTGCTCCTTTTTCGCCTTATGGCACTGCAGCGCGTTAAGGAGCAGAAGGACCGTCGTGCCAGCGAGATCGCCAAGCGTCGCAGCAGCCGCAAGGCCTCGTCGGTTAAGGCGTAAGCTGCAATACGCTAGCGGTTCGGAGCTCTAGGCTCAGCCTCACCTGTAACTGGGTGAACGGTCCTGGGGCATCTCTCCTCTGCGAAACGTGTTGTTCCCTGTGCCTTGTCAGGACGCCTAGCGTCGTGGCGGGGTGTGGGTTCGAATAACGAACAGGACAAAAGACAATACAATGCTCCATTTGGCAACCAAACACTTGCAACCTTTTACCCTTCCTGCAATGTGCATCACTTTCACGTTAGTGACCATAGGTGGATGTCGCTCGTACTACTAGGGAAACGCTCGTTATATTGGTGTCTTGTGCAATTTCTACTTTGAGAATCTTATCAACTGAAGGAGAGCTATCCTAACAGTGCTAGGCTAGCACGGCGCTGCAGCTTCAGGCTGTGAACAACCAAAGCTTTGTTACGAGATAATGAAAAGCGTCTTCTGACGTGTGTATTCTTCAATAGGCAGCAGAGGAGCCGGGAATTAGCACGGGCTGGGCTGGCTTCTTCACTGCCCACAACGAGACTTTAAGCTGGGGTGACGTTTTGACGATTCGCTATATTCCCGGGTTTAGCTCGCCATCACCGTCCTCCGCGCATGTGGTGCGGCATGCCGGGGGCGGGGCCGTACCGGCCGCCCATCATGGCGCCATTGTTGTTGTTATAAATAAGCTCAGGACCGTTAGCCGGCGCCGGCTGAACATGCGCGTAGTGGCAGTTGCCGCCGTGCTTGCAACCCATTGGCGAGGCAAAATACCTGCAGGGCAGAGTGCCTCGGTTCTTCTTTGACGGCCGCTTGAGAGACTGCGGAGCGTCGGGCATCGGGCCGTTCTGGGGAGCGCCCATGGCATCCGCTTTCCGCTTTCCAGGCATAAACCCTTGCTGCGGCGGATACTGCTGGTACTGGCGATCATAGCCCGCGCCAGGACCCATCTCGCCGCCATACTGCTGCTGCTGCTGACTACCATAAGGACTATACGCTGGCGGGGGGCCACCAGCATTCGGCGGCGCTTGGAAGCGCCCGCGACGATACTGATCCACAAGTTCAAACACACGAGCATCTGGAATGCGGTTGCCGTGTCGCTGTGCCTCCTCGAGCACCTGCGGCACCACGTCCGGGTTGTCCAGCAGAAGCGAGACCGTGTTCTCCTGCAGCGGACCCAGTGCCTCACGCAGTTTGCGGTCAGCCTCGGGGTCTTGACGACCATTGTACTCACTACGATCGATGAAGCCACGCTGGTCATAACCTGGTGTCTGGCCGTACCCTCCAGAATGGTATCCCTCTCGAGAGTAGTCAGGAGCAGCAGCAGACGTTGGCGGCGCCATCATCGGAGCAGAAGCCGGCGGAGACACATCACTAGGCTCGCTTTCGACCACGTCACTCAGAGGAATCTCCAACGGTGGTCCGCGGTGAGGCTCGCTGACGCGTTCCCATTCCTTAGGACTCTGAATTGGCATCTCGCCAGCTAACACCTCATACTCATCCACGCGACGACGACGACTGTCCTGCACGTGCATCTCGTCAGTAACACTCTTGCTGCTCATGCGCGTTGCCACTGCTTCTGGCAGACGAATAAACGCCGGCGTGGTCCATTCGCGCGACTGAGAAGCCGCCACAGCAGGAGGCACCTTGTGGTGCTGTGCGAGCAATGCATGCCGCTCGTTGGCGTGCTCACGGAGCTTAGCGTCCTTGAACGACTGGTCATCGTGACGCGGGTCGTACGGCACAAGGTCCCGCCACGACTCAATAAGCTTCACCTTCACAAGCTCCTCACCGTTTTCATCCGCCCAGCGAATACGCTTGCGCTCCTTCGCCGACGGACCTGAGGACGAAGCCGCCTTGAAGCTTTGGATCGTGGGAAGGGGGATGGCCAACGCATCATCGACGCTAGTTGAGCTCTCGTTTGCACTGCTAGTCGCCGTTGATGGAACGTCCTCCATCTTCGCATCACCCGACTTGCTGCTACTATCGCCATGCTTACTCTTCTTCTTCTCCGCATGGGCAGCAGCAGCGGCGGCATCCTTTGCCGACTTTCGCTGCATCAGGTTCCCAATCAAGTCACTGGACTTCGACACAGCACTGCCACCACCAAAAGGTAGTCGTTCTAACCGCTTGATCGTACGCTTCTTCAAACCCTTTGGCTGCTTAGCCGGCACAGGCTTTGTTGCGGTTGAAGCAGTCGAAGGTGCAGCCTGTGCAGACGGTGTTGATGCAGTCGGCTTGCTTGGGCTGGAAGAGTCGTGGGCCTTCTCTTTCGCTGCCGACGGCGGAACTGAGGACTTCTCTTTCTCAGTGAACTTGCTACGCCAAAACTTGAGAAGATCCTGAGCAGCACGCTTGACCCGCTCTTCGCGAGCGTTCTTGCGCAACTTGACAATTGGCTCATTGATACGTGCTTCCGTAATACTAGTTAATTGCAACGGTAGGGTCTGCAACACTTCTAAGAGTAGAACCAGCAAGTCGTTGTGTTGCCAGGTCACAGCGGAGTCGACCCAGGCACGCGCAAGACGCAGCCCACCACTCTTCTCGAAGGCACCGGCACACGCGTGAGACAGCTTGACGTCACTTGCAGTGGAAGTAGCACGGAGCACCACAAGGGCCAGCGTTTGCTCTGGCTCAGTCTTGCAGCGCGGTAGAAGCTTAAGGAAGATCGGGAGGTTTGAAATTGACGACACGCGAAGCTCACCGTCCACAAGGGACAGCAAGGATGCCTCGGCACTTGAAGGCGTCAGCTTGAAGCTGTTGCTGCGGCTCATCATGTTTTGAAGTACGTTAGGGACCTGGTAGCGAAGCAACGCAAGAACGAGAGAGCACAATTAGGCCAGGATGTCAACAAAACATAACAAGATGTACACACAATAGACCCACCGATTGGTCTGCTGGGAGCTTCACCGGAGCTGGCGTTGGAGCTGGAGCTTGCTGCTGTACTGGCTGCTGCTTCATAAACTGCGGTGCTCCCATGGACATCGGCTGTGACACCATGCCTTGGAGTCCGAATGTCGGTTGAGCTTGTGTGTGCATCAGCGGCTGCTGCTGGACTTGCAACGCCCCGCCGAACTGCGGGTGATCCAGCATGCTCGTGAAGCTGGCTCGCTCCATGTTGACGTTCATCTTCTAGCACATCCAGACAAGTTTGCACACAGGCAACAAGTGAGTCATCTGGGTCATCTTCTGCACCTGCCACCGCTTCAACTACCGAGTGCACCACGCATCAACACGCATGTTTCCGCACACTTCACTCGTCATCTTCACCACCAAGTGTCTCCCGGTTGAATTGACGATCACTCTCCATCATGAGATCGGTGGGCTCGAGAGCCAGAGGCCTCCGTCACTGCACCACCAACTCAATAGCTGCATTGACACGAGCCACCAAAGTGCTCCTGTTTCTCTCAAGAGCGGAAAGCAGCAATGGCCACATTGGCTTCAAGCCCAAAAGGGCGGGAGTAGGCAGCGACGGAGGAGATGCGAGTGCGTGCCAGCGTACTTGCAAAGTGTAATGGCGGCAATAAATGCCTCGTGGTACACGGTAGCAGCTTACGGTAACTACACTCTAGTCTACAAATAAAATCAAATGACTGCAAAAATCTTTACCTTGAACAGTATGTTGGTATGCGCGTTGAGGTGTGGGGGGGGGGGTCAATGCCCGACAGGGAGGCGACGCAAGGGGGAAGCGTCCAGCAAACTGCGCGCCGAGTAGCGAACGGCGACAACGGACGGACAGCGACGTATAACGCGACGGCCGACCGACTGACGGGAGACTGAGCGGGCGGGCGAGTCGGAATGCAATAGGAAACGCGAGTCCGACACGCAGGGAACGCGGGGACACTGACGGCCGAGAAGGGGGGGGCAATTGAAGCGGCAAAGGGAGGAATAACCTGCCCGATCGCTTTACTTAGAGATTGAGCCTCTTGTTGTGTGAGGCGGCGCCTTCTTCTTCGAGAATGTATGGGCGTTTCTCGTCGTTTTTCTCTGGGGAGACAGGGGAGAGAAGGCCGCCACTGGCTCGACGGTTAAAATGGGACCGCGAAGGGACGGTTCGGTTACCTCGACCGAGTGACAGGTTAAATAGAGTGACGTACGTTCAACCCTCTGCAAACTGATACGAAGGATTGAAGTTGTCAGCAGTATCTCTATCAATCAGCAGCTCCACTTGCTAGCACGCGCCTTTGAGATGGAGAGAGCAGCGGCAACGGGGGGCGAAACCGCTCCGCCACCTTCTTCCCCAGACGTGATCGTCATCAGTGACGACGAGAGTGCAGGCAATGAGGAAGCGCCAAGCAGCAACGCACTGGCGCCGTTCACGTGGACGGACGTGGCGGACAGGCTGCGGGGGCTTGCCAAGAACCGCGAGCTGCGGGACGACCAGCCGGTCGTGGACTCGTTGCTGCGCGATGTCGGCATCCCGCCGACAAGTGGCGTGCGACGCTCACTCCGAGCCGCGTGCGAGAAGCTGGGAGAGCTGCTGGTGCACTTGCGGGGACACGACCGACGGTGCCAGGCGAGCGAAGGCCTGGTGATGGTGGTGTGCGAGGTTCTGAGTCTCGTGCGGACCGCGCCGTGCCAGAAGCAGGGACCGTTATGTAAGAAAGAAGGCGGTCTATCGCGAACCCATTGCCAGCCACAAGCCTGTTTGTATCGGTTGATGGGCAAGTGGATCTCCATTATAGTTGCGCTCGCGCACTCCCAAGACAGCAGAGCGTACACTATGAGTGTCACCATGTCGCGCTTGGAATCGCTGACTGCCACCTGCACGCGAGAGATCGAACACCTCCAAGACGCCATAGGCCGATACGAAGAGGAAAAAGAGAGTGCAGCGGAGGAGTTTGTCGCAATTACGGACGAGTGCAAGACGAAGCTCGAGACTGAGGGCCTTGGGGTTGGAGAGCGGGCTTTGAGAGTTTTGGTTGCTACTTTGGACAAGACGGGGCATGTGCAGTCCAAGTTCCAAGCGAGCAGCGATGCACTCACGTGGATGGCGTGCCATGCACAGGAAGTGGAATTGCGCCGTGATTTTTATCGAGCTGTGCTTACGCTGGCATGTACTGCAACGCAGCTAATTGATGTCAACGATCACGCAGAGCAGCAGCACATGACGACAGAAGAGCGGATTAATGTGCTCGGGGACAGTATGCTGGAAGACATGGATAACTTTTGCGCTGCGCTCCAGGCTATCATGGTTCACAGTTTGCACAGTCGTGGAGATTTCGCTGGACCAACGAGACGAGAATTAAACCAGGCGAAGACTGCTGATCAGGAGCAACTACCAGAATTGGAACTCGTCGCGAAACATCTCGAGGCTTTTTGGCTCATTCACAGAAACTGGTTGCAGCCCGTGGTGGTGGATATCTTCACCAGAAGCTTCGATATCCTAGTTGAATCAGATGCGCGGGCAGAATGCCCAGTTGGGAACGCAGTCTCCCGAGTTTGCGCCAGCCTTCGAGCAGGTTACTTGATCCAGGAATAAAGGGTATGGTATTTAGGTTTTGTTTAGCTTTTTGCTGTGTGGGCATGTAATCTTTCAATATGTTGTACGCTTTGGAAATTATATGTAACTGCGCGAGGCTTATTCTCCGCGGCTGGAAGGGTAGATGGAAGGTAAACCCTGTTGCTGTTGTCTGAGACGCCCCGCTGCTGCTGCAATGCGGTATGCAGCACCTTGAATCGGAGGAAAAGCGCCTAAAGCAGGAGAAACTTGCAACTTCTGCTTGCGTCGACGTGCCCGCAACAACAGGTGCATTTGCTCTGGATGGGAAGCCCACGTATCTGCCTGGCGCTGCAGCAAGACATTCTCGCGCACTCGCCGAAAAGCTTCCGTGGCCAGTACAAGTTGTTGCTGTCTTGCTGCTGCTTTTAACATTTTTCTGACTCGTTGTCTGTATCGTTGCCAACGCAGTCGCCACAGAAAACAGCGAACAGCGCGCTGCATTGTCAATCGAGCTTGCCAACGCCGTAGACGATGCATGAAGCGCTTACTCGCACCCTGCAACATGACTGCTGCTCGCTGTCGACGGAAAACAAAGTTCCGGTGACACCTATATTGTTGCTGAATTGCGACGGCAGCCTTGCGTTGCCTTCGTCGTTCATGAGCAAGCTCCATGGCTCTCTCTAATGTGGCTGCATGCTCGAATGATTCTCGTCGAAGTTGCAGCACGTACAACCTGCCGCGCATGCCTCGGAAGCAGCGCTGGATATGGGTTGAGGACTGGTGCCATCGCTGCAGAGTGCGCTCTTGTGCAAGCAGTTGAACACGAGTCCGCTCTTCTACAACGTCTCCGAAAGCTTGAAGCTCTTGATGTGTCCAAAGCCGCCGCTGACAATTGACCGGGTCTTCATCCGTAACAGGCGATCGATCAGGGAGATATAACATTGGCCTAGTAGCAAGAAATCTTGCCCAAGCAGCGTCGCCATCGCGGAAGTTCTTCGTTGGTGAATCGGGCTGCATATACTCAGGTGAGTACAAACCTAAATCAAACGGAGCCTCAAGAACCAACGCATCGGCTTGGCCCATTGCACTATCGCGGTGATTGTCTCGGAGACGGACTTGGCTCCGTGTTTGCAGCTTTAGGCGGTACGCGCTTCCTGTGATCAAGTTGTTGGAGTCATCCTATGGCTCGAGTCAATCCTGGATACCATATTTTTAGAGGATGTGAAGTGGGGACGAGTGCGATGGTGTATCGCAATAGCTCGAGGGGTTCTTATGCTGGTGTTGATAGAAAGATTGCCCTCCTTCGTGGAACCAGGTCGACTCGTGCATCTTGACTGCAGGTTTCAAAGGATCACTACAGTTTTCAGCTCTAGCATCATGAATCGGGCCACGCACGCTGGGTTTTGTGCCTTCGATGAACGTAACGCTGGCGGTAGGTTCCAGACGCAGGCAGAACTTCGGCGCTTCAAGCACGTCGTAGCGTACACGGCTTCAGGAGTTGACTGCGGCGAAAAAGGTTTGTGTGCTATCAAGCCTCACTACATGTACTATTGTTTTCGTTTGGTTGGCCTTTCATTGACTCAACTTCACCGTATGATGTTCGGCGAATACAGTCGATGAACTGCAGGATGGAAGCCCAACGTACGTCAATGATGACAACTACTTCCACAGTGAAAGCAGCGACTAACAGCTTTGCTTGATCAATATTCTCCAGAAAGACCCCGTTTGCCAGACGGATGCGCGAAGAGCGAGCTGCACACGAAGCTCGAATCGCTAACATGAATCGTCGGATCACCGACTACCACAACCGAGTAGGTGGCAACTTCGCACACTTGATGCCATTGCATTAGCTGATGTGTTGGTGATTGCCCACCGTGAACACCAGGAAAGCGATCGACTCCACGCAACCACTGTGACCACGAATTTCCCAGCGATGCATCCAAAGACGCAGAAGATTTCTCCGGCCACTGCCGTTCGGATTCGCGAGTGAGTACACTCTTACCTTAGGCTGGTCACGATGAGAAGGAAGTGCCATTAACGTTTCTGCTGTTGCTGTGTTGTGTGAAACCAGCCCGAAGCCCCCTAACGTCCTCGTTATGGGTAAACGATTGGCTTCCGATTCACCCCGAGGTGAACATGACACAACGCCTTGGAAGTCCAAAGCACGGCTGGACTTTTCGAACCAAGAAGCTCGCGACCTTTATTGTGAAGCACTACTGCAGTACATTTGCCAGCAGAAAGAGGACGCCACGATGGTTTCGTCTCCGAGGGATTTAGATGAAGTTGCAGCGTGTACTTCTCCACTTCCAGGCGGCTGGGAGGAGAAGACGGACGCCAAGGGCCGAGTTTTCTATATCGATCATATTAACCGCGTCACAACGTGGGTCGACCCGCGCAAGAACCCTCAATCATAGTTTGTTGTGTACTTCGAAGTGGAAGTGCACAGATAACAAGTTGAAGACGAATCGTTGCTGTGACTGAGCTAAATGCTGTCAAGCCAAGGTAAATTCTGACCTGGACTCACAAAGTAGGCTAGACATTGTTGCTTGCAAGACCTTACTACATGTAGTATTGACTTTAATGCATACCCGTTGATAGCCCCAGCAAGTTGTGTGTTTCAAGCATACATGTTATCGAATAAGCAGTTTTGCCCTCAATGCAAGATGCTGCTACTTGGACTCGTCAATTGGCCCCATTCTCTCCTCGTAATGCGGCAGGTGTTCGATCACCTCTTTGCTGCGCTCCACGGCGTTCTGAAGCACTACACGATCGTAGGCGCGCATCCAAGCAGAGGCAGGCTTGTTGTCCATAACACTAAAACGCCGTCCACCGTCACTCATTCCCAGGATAGTGTTGGATGCGGACGTTGCCAGTGCAGTGACCTTGGCCTGCTCTCGTGTGATCATTCTCGTCTCGGCAGGGTTCGAGCCGTTGCGTTGTGAGAAAGCATCTAGCGTCATTCGCGCTAGGTTGGAGAGTTCCTCAGCTTTCATGCGTGCGTTCTTCAGCCGCGTAGCTGCCACGGATACTTCTTTCTGTGCCTCCTTCACGTCATCGATCGTGTGGCGACGGCGAATTGCGAGGTCAGTGGGTAGCGCTTGAGAACCTCCGGTTGTGGCCAGCAAGAGCTCTGCCGGGTCCACTTCGTCATCGTTTATCATTTGCAAGATGAGATTCACTCGGTCATGCGAGTCGCGTCGTGCCTGAAGTCGAGCAAGTAAATATTTTGTGATCAACTCGCCTGAGTGTGCTGGTGTCGACGATTCTCCGGTTGACTTTGTCTTGTGGGCGAGTGTGGTGCTTGACATCGTGCCCATTGGAGGATACGCCATTCTCCCGTGAAGTCCAGGTGCCTTGGGAGCTGCCTCAATTCCGAGAGTCTGACGCAACCGACGCAAGTCCACATCTAAAGCTGAAATGGGGTCCGCAGTGTTCTTCTTCTGGTCACCACTGTCCAAGGACTGGGGGGATTTTTGCGGGAAAGCTCGGATGGTGACGCAGTTTGCAGACATGTCTTCATAGATGCAGAGATCTAGCGTCTCGTTGACGCGCCAGAACAGCTTGGAACCATCGTACAGCAGTCGACGCATTTGCCCCGCAAACTTGGTGCCATCACTGGCATTCGAGCTTTTGACCAAACCAAGCGAAGCTTGATGAAGTGGTGAAAAGTTCACGTGATCCATAAGCTTCTGCGCCGATCGTACCGAGATCTTGCACACCTCACTGCATCATCAATCGTGCCAGAAAGTTAGAGTTGCAAGTTTGACACACGACAAATCAATAGCTTCGTACCATGTAAACGTCGGGGTGTCAAGGTGGTCAGGCAACCTGAGCATCTCGGCTGACGACGGCGAATTCCGTTCCATTGTCACTGTGCGGCTGCTCACGTTGCCAAATCGCCGTTGTTGAGTTCCTTCACTGTCCCCGTCGCGAGCTCTTCAAGTTGGTGTATCACCAGAAAGTGGTTGTTCTTCTTGCTCTATCCTTGAACAGAAATAAACTGCCTTGCATTCGGCAAAGAGGAAGGAGGACGAGGCGATCTTGCTATTCCTGACCCCACATCGACTCGTTCAAAATTAGCAGCTATACTTGCGCTAGCACCCTAAAATTTTGACCAACCGACAATACATGATGGCTACAGGTATTTGTGCAAGTTGATCATATGCATTTCCATCAAGTGTTAAGAGTGCAATTGTCTATCCTGTACTCGGTTCGTTTCCAGAAGTATCAGAGGGAGTCCTTGCCTGAGTTTTGCCTTCCCTGGTTTAGATGGCGGGGGTGGCGTCGACATCCTCCGTCTTATTGACTTCATCCTTCTTCTCGTTCGTTTCGTCACGAGCAGCACGCTCCTCGTCCTTGACCTTCTTGGCTTCCATTACAGCCTCCTGCACGGCAGGGTTGTAAATCTTCAATTCCTTCATCGTTCCCAGCAGCACCGCCACATCCGCCTTGGCAGCCATCACATTTACTGAGTTACGACCACGCCACACAACGAGGTTCATCACTTTCGACCTGTGAAACAACAGACAACGCAATCGTTAGATAAGCAAACGCACCCGGACAATTAGCAGATGCAAGTAGAGGTACGTACTCAATGTTGGACTGTCCCGGACGATCAAGCATGCACACAACGCTACCAATCGGAGCATCCTCGAAATACTTGCTCGTGGTGGACTCAAACTCGTCGAAGTCCAGCAGGTCGCCAAGTCTCTCCAGCATCATTTGGAAGTCCTTCGTGGACACCTTAGCCTTGCGCTTGTTCATGAACGGCAGGATGTGCGGCAGGCCGGCTTGGCACACGCGATACACCTTGCCACCCTCCGTAGTCTCATTGCGCTCGAACATCTTGAGACCAGCATACACAACCTTAAGCTTCTTGCGCTTCATCTCCTCCAGCAAAGCCATAGTGATGCTCTCGGTCACAAACGTGACGGACTTCGCGTCCTCTGAACGCGTGATCAACTGCTCCGCCGAGAAGGCTGGGGCGATTTCGTAATACTCGCGCACGTTAGACCAGTTGTCCGCGCCGAATGCCACGTACACTTCGCCCTTCTTGTTGAGGCGATCATCGCGGCGGTTTCTCCGCGGCTTCGCCTTCTCTGTGCCGGCCGCATCGGAGCCATTCTGTCGAGCCTCAGTATCAGCCTTAGTGTCGCTAGCCGTAACATCGCTCAATGGAGCCGCTTCTTCCTTCACCTCAGCTTCTTCTGTCTTAACGGGAACCTCTTCGGACTTTGTGGTCGCATTCCCAGCCTTGTCGGCGATGGGTTTTTCCTTGTCGTCCGGGGTGGGTGCCACTTTCTTAAACAGACAGATGAAAAAGCCGCCAGTGTTCTCATCCTGAGGCAGGCAGCGCATGCAACGCTCCAAGTGGAGATCCGCAGCCTCCTTCTCCGTAGGCGGGAACATCGTGGCTCGGATCTTGTCCTTGATTTTGTCCTTCACGTCCTCCTCAACGTAGTTCTCGTAGGACGTATACTCCTTCAGCTGCGAGTCCATTACCTTCCAGGTGCTGATGCCGGGACGGCGCTTAAGCAGAGGCAGGGTGTTGGACACATCCACAAGCTCCAGCGATCCCTTGCCCCACCGCAGCAGGTCAGCCACCACAGCTTCATTCTCCAGCGGGTTAAACGTACACGTCGAGTAGCACATGTTGCCGCCAACCTTTAGCAGCGCCGCACCGCGCTTGGCAATCTGCAGCTGCAGCGCGTGCAGCGCGATACCGTTCTTGGCGCTCCAGTTCTTCCAGATGAGCGGGTTCTTACGCAGAGTGCCGTCACCACTGCACGGCGCATCGCACAGAATACGGTCAAACACACCTTCGCTCTCCGTTCCGTCCTTGCCGAGGAACGAGATGTTCTGGGCTTCGTGGCAGGTGACAAGCAGCGCCGGCGAGCTGATACGCTTGGACTGGTGCACCAGCATGTACGCCCGCTTGAGGTCCACGTCATTGGCCACCACGACTCCGGTAGGGGTCTTGCCCGTCGCGAACTCCTGCGAGTGCAGCGACTCGAGCAGCTGCGACGTCTTGGAGCCAGGAGCGGCGCACATGTCCAGAACCTTGTGGTGCGGCTCCACGCCCAGCACAAGAGGCGGAATCATGCTCACAGCTTCCTGGCGGGTGATGCTGCCGCTGTTGGAAAGTTCCACGAGCCACGACTGGAACTCCTTCAGGATCGGCAGCTTGCGCACACGACGGCGCTCCACCGACCAGGTGAAGCCGCGGCTGCCAGGGTACCAGGGCATGGAGCTGATGGGCTCCACGGGCTCGTCGTCCACCACCAGGCCGTCGAACTTGAAATCCTGCTCGATGTGCTCGCGGATGCTGCACCAAAGCACACACAATGAGCCACGGGTCTCCAATAAGCTGCTGCAATTGACAGGCAACTCACCGGTCAGCAAACGGGCACGAGCTGTTGATGCGGAAGGTCGTGGGCAGCGGCGTTGCCAGCGCCTTCTTAAACGCGTCCCAGTCCGTGTCCGCCATGATGTTCTGCGCCTTGTAGTACGCGTCAAAGCTCTCGTTCTCGTACACCCAGTCCGCGAACTTGTCGGCGCGCCAGTCCCCCGCCTTGCCCTCCGCACGCGACTTCTTGCTGCCGCGGCCGCCGCCGCGGCCTCCGCCTCGCCCGTTGCGCGATCGCTTGCCCATACTGCTGTCGCTGGAAAAATGACGCACCACAAACTTGTGCAGTGTTACCACTGGTCACGAGCAAAAGTACCAGTAAAACGGTACACGTGAGCTTCAAAAGCTGTTTTGATCTTATCCAGGGGCAATGACGATGAAGCCAACACCTTACAAGCAGGTTACTGCAGCTAATATATCGTGTTTTACTAATTTCATAGTCATACTATCTGGTTTGGGTCTGTCTGTATGTCGGTGGCGCGTGTACGGACCTCGAGGTGCTAAGGGGTCTCGCAGCAGACTGCGTGGTGAAATGATGCCTACCGTTGGAGCATGCTCACGCGAGTACTGCTGTGCACACGGAGATGTCGTCGCGCTTGCCCTGCTTCTTGTGCGCAAAGGCGAGCAGGTTGGACGCACTGTAGAAAGCTAGCTGGCGAACTCGTCGCTCCTTGGAGAAGGCGGCGCGCTTCACGTCTAGGGATGGGATGGCCTCGCACTTCTGTCGGAACCGCTCGAACTCGTCCGAATCCACGCTTTGGTTGGCCTCGAGCTCGGTCAGCGCCTCGCGGCAGAACCCCGCGGCTGAAACGGCGAACGGGATGTACTCTGTGTTGCATGTGAAGGTGTCCTTCGCGCGTTGTACTGTCCTTCGCGCCATGTCCTCCGCCGCTCCGCCCTTGGACCTAGACGACGGCGAGCTTCCTGCCGAGGCGACACACGCCGCAATGTCGTCCACGTACAAATTGTCGTGCACGCCGTCTGAGAACAGCAGACACACGTCACCTGCTTCATACTTGAAGGTCTGTATCTGCACTTCCGCTGCGTAATTGATGGCCTGGTTGCTGGACACCACGGCCGGCACATTAAAGTCGTACACGATGGAGTCGCTCTCGAACACGAGCCCAGCGCCGCGGAACACCACGCACTTGCAGTCGCCGACCGTGTAGACGAACATCTGGCGCGAGGCCTCGTCGAAGAAAACGGCCGAGATGGTCGAGTCGAGTCGCCCTTTGCGCTTGGCCAGCTTGCGCGCGCCCTTGATCGCCGCCTGCATGCTCTGGCTAAAGTCCTTGGCGCACGGAGGCTCTTCGCGCGAGCGCTTGCGCAGCTTGGCCAGCGCCGCCAGCGTCTCGGCCACAAGAATGCGGGCCAGAACGCCCGATGCCTTCGTGGTGCCGGACACGCCGTCCGCCACCACCATGTAGCTCGGCCCGAAGCCCACGGCGTCGTCGCCGTGGAACGAGTGCGTGGCGCTGCCCACGGACGAGAAGCAGCTGCGCGCCTTCTTGTCGCCGATCTCGTGCAGCGCCTTGCACGTGCGCATGCGGTCCAGCAGGTACTGCGCGGCGTTCATGGCCGGCCTACTCGAGGGAGAGGACTCGGGCGAGGACGAGTGAAGCGGAAGTGAGATCCCGAGGAATGGGCCGCGTGGGGGCGCTCCCCATCCCATGGCGCAACCCCGGCACTAACGGTCGACGACGTATACTTGAAAGTAGCAAGTAGGTTTACCGGCCCGAGCTTGGACGCGCCTCACAATTACCTAGTGTGGAACGGCGGAAAAAGTAGATTATCCGGGTATACGGAGGTGCCGCCGTCCGAACGTTTTTGTCAACGTTCTCACAGCAAAAAAAGGAGGTGAGCGTTACAAGCCCATGGCGACCTACAGCCTGTACTACAGGTGGTTTCTTCTGATGGAGGTGTCGGCAATATGGGAAGGATCAAGCCCGTTTCCGCCAATGCGGTTGACGCGCAAGCGTGATTGGTTTCGTAGTGGCCTCACGTGGGTAGCTGGGATTTGTTGCCTGCGACTACAGAGCAGTCAGCTCGTGTTAAACGGCGCTCTTTTCGGTCGGTCGACAAGAATGGAAGACGCAGTGCAGTAATGTGCATCTCCTCAACAGTTTGTCAACCTTTTCATCCGGCTTCCCCGTGCTGCGACTTGACCGTAGTAAAAAACTGGAGACAGCGCTGTATACGCCTCGCCACGCTCGACTCGACGCCCAGCGATATACTACACGAGCTCCATTCGTCCACAAGATGAAAAGTGTCACTCTCAGCGAGCCCCACACTTACTGGGCCCATCGCTGCGTCGCACCGCGGATCGGCGCCAACGTCCCCGCACGAAACAATTCTTTACACCACTTCTCTTTACGCACCACTTCTCCTTAAACACCACTTCTCCTTAGCTGTGCTTAAGCGATTTGTTGTAAATCACAATCACGATGCGCAGCGACGCCACCAAGCTCAAGCTGCTGCTGCTGAGCGACCTGGAGGACCAGACCCCGCGCGTGAACCAGCTGTGCGAGGAGCTCGTGAGCTCCGAGGACTGCGATGTGGATGCCGTGCTCGTGACAGGTGGCCTGGTGGCTAAGCGCGGCCCGCACGACTACGAGGCGCTCGAGGCTGTGGCGGCTGCCGAAGGAGACATGATGGCGCTCATCTCCCGGCTTGAGATGATCATCTGCCGCGTGATTTACATTCCTGACGACGTACGCTGCTGCAATGGCGGGGCCTGGGGCAAGGGAGGGGCTGACTGGCATGCTGTAACTGTGCTGTGTCATTGAGCAGAACGACCCGCCCACGACGCGCAGCATCGTCGTGTCAGCGCCGTCACTAACGCAATACTCGTCCAATGTTTACTACAAAGAAGAGCAGCTTATCGAGGGCGTGACGATCATGGGCGAAGCGCGATATTTCAAGTAGGCGAAGAGCGTCAGCCGATCTGACGGATGGAGAGTGACTAAAGCGGTCTTGTGTTGCTCTTGTCTACTTGCAGATTGGTGAACGACGGCAAGAACCCTATGCAGGACCGCGACATGGTGCTGGTGCTGCGTGACTCAGCGGTCAAGTCTCGGCTGCCTGTGGCGGAGAGCTCCTTCTTCGCTGGTCTGCTGCCGATGTTGCAGTCCAGCAAGCCGGAGGAGCCGCATGCGGTTGAGATCATTGGCGGCAGCGACCAGCACCCGCACGCACAGCTTCCGTTGATTTATCCAGGTGCGTCCATGCTGCAGGTCTGCAACTGGCGGCAATAGCGGCAACCTTATGACCGCTGACGGACTTGTGGGTGCAGGCTCGCTGCGGCTGGGTCAGTATACCATCCTGCAGCTGGAGAAAGATCCTCTGGATGGCAAATGGTGCGTCGCAGCCGTTATCTCGCACCAGCTCGAGAGAGACGACGACGAGAGTGACGAAGCCACGTACTAGATAGAGAGCGCTGCATGTAGGCCATATCCTGTCATATTTGAACCTTTTTGTCATTTTGCGTCCTCTTGATGTTTGTATGCCCTATTTTTTGCAATAGTCTCAGTGCCATCTTTTCCATTGATTATTTGAATCCGGAGAATATGGGAACGGGGTCGTACGACTCCTGCTGGGAGACGAAGGCTCGAGACATACCGAGTTTCCGGGAGCTGGAGCAGCTGCGTGTGTTGACCATGTACGAGTTTGAGCCGCCGCTGAGCAGCCAGGAGTGCGTGGGAGCGCTGCGCGCCTGTAACAACCACACGGAGGACGCGTACCAGTATCTGAAGGCGCGTCGACGCCACCAGCGGTCGATCGCGATCCCTGCGTCCGCGCCCGCCGCCACGGCCAACACCAACATGACGACGCCCGAGCGAGAGTGCGAGAAGCGGCGCCTGAGTGCGTCGCCGGTGGACGACAGCGGCACGCCCAGCAAGAGGCGCAAGGGCCTGAACTTCGCGCTAATGGACACGGTTGAGAAGACCGAGGAGGAGGAGGAAGAGGAGGAGGAGACGCACGACAAGGACACGACGCCAGACACACAGCAAAACTTGGATATGATGCCCAGTGCTGCGGACTGCACTGGAGCGCGGCAACTCGTGCTGCAGACAGTTGAGGACCGTGTGGCTGCCCGACAGCCCCTGCGCAACCCGGACTGGGAGAACCAAGTGTGGGCGAGTCTGCAGGTGCCGGCAGTGCTGGAGCTGGCGATGCATCTGAATCTGACGGTGGATGCATTGGCCACGTGGGTGAAGGATTTGGAGACCCAGGAGGCACAGGAGATCCAGACTCGAGGAGCCGCGCTGATCGCCGAGGTGGCGGCCAGTCTGCCACCGCACACGGCCAATGCGAGGGATTCAGTGGCGTATTCGCCGACGGACGAGGTGCTGTCGATGAAAGACGAGGAAGTGGCGGCTATTGCGCAAGTCGAGACCCAGTCAGCTGAGATGAGTGCCTATACTCGCGCTAATGCTGCAAAGGGTGCCATTGAGTGTCTGGCTTCGGCCTGCAAGGCGTACATGGATCGACTGGCTTGGGTTGCCCAGTCAGACGATGTCAATGGCAAAGAAAAGGCTAATGTGGAGGAAGCACTCGAATCCTTGAGTCAGAAGTTGACTCGGCTGGTGGATACGTGCACTGATGATGTCAAGGAGGCTGGACGCGCGATGGCGGGAGCCAAGCAAAGGAAGGAAACCCGAACCTTGCAGATTATAGAATTCGTAGACAAGCGGCACAAAGAACTCGTTGATGCAGGCGAGACGGAGGCGTCTGCAAGTCTTATGTCCGCCGTTGAGGTCTCGAGGAAAGACGACATCGAGGTGCGAGCGCTATGGAGCTCGCGTAGCGACAGCGAGAAGCAGGTGGAGGAATCTGTGCGCGCACTGAAAGTTGCTGATCATGCGTTGACATTCCACAAAAACCTGTCTATTCTGTTCCGCAAAGTTCGTGAACGGCGTGAGGAGGCACTTCGGAGCTTCTCAAATGGCCGTGACGAAGCACGTGCAGCCTCCGAGGCCCGCGCGACAGCGGCTTTGCAAAGCTTCATCCCAATGCTCACGTGTGCACTCTGCAGATACTACGATTTCCACTCAATCCAGCAGACCAAGGCCAAGGAAGAATTACAAGAACAGGAGAAAGCCCTAGCAGCCCACAACGAGTACTTCGGTGACTCCGCGCCGATTAAGAAGGGCGATATCGAGCAGCGTATTCGTGAGTTCATTGGCGTGACGCAAAGCTCAATGCAAGTGATTATGGAGATTGCCGATGGCCAGCAGCAGCTATGGGAAGACAAGCAGGCGGTGCTGCCACAATCGGTGCGGCTTGTGCTGATCCGTGAATTCAAAGCGTTGTGGTTGCAGCTGAGTGGGCCGATGCAGGATGTCATGAAGAAGTTTGTGACAACGATCGAGGAAGCTGCGGGTGGCGTTGTAGCCATTCAGCCAGAGCAAGCCCACCAGCCCCAGCCAGAGCCTGCTGTTTCGATGTTCGTCCCGACAAATGCATCGGATGAGCTGGTGATCCCAGCGTTTACAGTCCCCACATTTACAAACAGCTATGTCGAAGCAGTTACGCCGTACCGAACGGCGATTTCAGCCGTTGTTGCCCCAAATGAGGTCATGGGTGGTGCCAGTACCCCAAGAGCCGATAAAAAAGGTGCCAGTGTTCCAGCCACGGAAAGCGAAAAGCTGCCGGGGCCAAACGGTTGGACCAATGCAACGCCGACTGGTACCAATGAGACGCGTGTAGCTTCTTCCCTACCTCAGGCGCCCGGGACGCACAAATCGCAGCACGAGTTTGCTGTTGGATCTATCTTGTACTCGAAGGTCACTGTCGGCGAAAATTGCACGCAGTTTGTCCGCGGGGTGGTTCGGAAGCAGCTGGACAACGACATGTACCTCGTGCAGTACGATAACGGTGACAAGTTCTCTGTGGGCAGCTCATTCCTTTTTACGAAGGAACTGGTACGTTTTTGATGATTGCTTTTGCTGCTATTGGCCGTACTGACATTGTGGCTGTTCCTTGATTGTTCTTGTTTCTAGATGGAGCAGAGTCTAAAAGCAGGTGGAGTTTCGGCTCCTGACCAGGACACGGAGATGGAAGACGCCGAGCGAGCCGAGCACAAGTCGAGCGGGGGCGGCTGTGCCATTATGTAGCGCGCACGTCATATGTCGAGGCGGTGATTTTGATTATTGAGTAGGAAAAGCAGAGCAGACCACCAGCAGGCTGCTTATACGTTGCCGTAGGGGTAGCTACAGTTTTTTGTATTGCCCTGCTTACATGGTTAACGGCAAGAATGTATTGATTTAACGGAATCCGAGCCTTACAAAGTCGCATACCTAAAGTTTGCCTAGCCCGACGGGTCTCCATGTCTCGCTTCAGCGAGGAGAGCGCCGCGGGCGACGCCTGGCAGGATAAGTTCGAGCAGCTGCAGGTGCGTTGGCTGGCTGCTGCATGTGCTGAGGTGTCTGTGCTGCTTGAGGAGGCCGCACTTAGCTTGGGGGGGGGGGGGGGGGGTGGGGGGGGGGGGGGTGTGGGGTGG
>JAGDFM010000001.1:143820-218430 GCA_019155715.1 Phytophthora pseudosyringae | reverse complement strand
CCCCCCCCCCCCCCCCCCCCCCCCCCCCCCCCCCCCCCCCCCCCCCCCTTGAAGTCTCGTTCTGATTCGCTACTGCGTGTGTGAGGCAGAACGAGCTGGCGCTGGCGCAGTACGAGGCGCAGAAGTGGAGGGAGAAGTACCTGGTGGAGAAGCGGCGGCGTCAGAAGACGGCGAGGGACTTGCTGGACCTAGTAGTGCGCACGGAGCGGCACCCGAACGGGGAGAACCTTACCAGTGTTGCAGCTTTGGAGGACTCTTCCTCGTTCTTCAGGTGAGTAGCAATGCTGCTGGGAAGGTTGAAAGTATAAAGTCTGACGGTGATATGGAGCTTTGCTTTGTGTCCTTTGTGGTGCTGCTCTTTGCTTGTTATGCAGCAGTCCGGACCACACGGCGAACCTTCTGAGTCCGACGTTGTCGTCGTTTGACTTTGACGACGATTCGAGTGAAGAGGACAGTGAAGACTCGGATGGTCTCCCACCTCCGCTTGTGGACGCAACGGGGAGTGAGTCGGAAGTTGCGGGAGATGGGAACCCCGAGACGCTGCGCCAACCGACGAGAAACAATGACCGGAACGAACCGTTTAACCCGTCGTTGGCGTTGGAGCTGCGGGACCGACAATCGCTCATGTATCATTTGAACGCGACTGGGGGCATTCCTGGACGAATGAGTCGGTCGTCAACTACTGGTTCTGCTTTGGAGGCATTTGGCGGATCGTCGAAACGACTAATGGACGGTAAGAACGGCGCCGAAAGCGATCACGCGCAGCAACAACACCTCATGTACCGCATTATGTATGCCAAACCGTCATCACGCGACCTGTGGCATGCACGAGCTCATCCGAACAAACTGCAAAATGTGGCGCGCTCGATCATGTTTTCCATGCATCTCAAGAAGGAACACATCTTTGAGCGCTTTTTCGTCACGGGATTGGCTCTCAGTGAAACAGAACGACAACACCAGCCTTCAGGTCTTGCTGGCTACTGGAAACCAAAGCTGCTCTACGACTTTCCAAACGTACGTGTTTAGTATCTTGCATTGGTTTGTTGTTTTGACAATTGCTGATTGGTGTGCTGTGCCTTGTGCGTTTCGCTTGCTAGCGAATCAATGATCCACCGGATGAGTCTGTCGCCGACTTCTGCTTTCCGAAGGGCGTACCTTTGACAATGTGTACCCCCGAACAAGCGAAATCAATTCTAGGTGTGGCAGTGTCGAAGTGGTTCACTGATATTGAACCACTTCAAAAACACATCAAGGAGGCCCCGGAGACAACTGGCTACACCTTCCGCCTTACCGGCGCAAAAGGCGAGGTTTTATATGGTTTTTGTGTTGCAATTATGAGGGAAGTAACGACTACAAATATCTCGCTGGGGAGTGGCCCGGCACCGAAGAGCCCCCGCGCAAACTGGACACCAAGCTGGTTTGGTGGTAATTCATCTTCACCCTCCAGCAAAGGGGGCCGTATCAACATGACGAGTAAGATGGCGCCGATTTGCTACTGCTTCACAAGCAAGTTCCCCTTTTATCGCTTCCACTTCACGGTACGATTGTTTGGATGGATTTGGTTCCTTCTGGCACCAGCGACTAACACGGCTGTGACTGTTGTTGCGATGCACTTCTAGCTGTTACGGATGATCATCGAAAATGAGATGGAGCAACACAGACTTTCATCAGCTGCTGCTTTGGATAAATCAGGAAATGAAGTGAAAGAAGACGAGCAGTTTGAGATCATCTTGAGACCACTGCTCAATCTTGCGATTGAGTTCACGATCTACCACGAAGAAAACCCACGCATGCGGGAAGAGACCACTGGTTCTCAACAGAGCAACATGATTTCTATTGCAACAAAGCTGGACATTTCTCCAGTAGAGCGACGTGTTGTTCTGAGTGAAGATGCAAGTGTAAGCACCAAAAAAATTGAGGATAGCCAGTCGAGCACTGAGCCTAGAAGGCGGCCGAGCCAACTTCGAAAAAGCCTTAGCACCGATAATATCGGTAACTACAATGCAGCAAGCGGGTGGATTATAGATAAACCCATAGTGAAAAGTATTGACGAGTGTCAGCCCAAGGAATACGATCGGGTGAAAGTCGGAGATATCCTGGAGGCAGTCGACAGCATCGCAACGGGTACGTGAACCCATGCTTCATTTGACTGAACGGGCCATGTTCACGATGACATTCTGCTTGTGGATTTGCCTTGTAGCGTCGATGAGTTTTGAGCAAACGCTGACGTTGCTGGAAAAAGGGAACCGACCAATGCGTCTTCGTTTCTGCAGACCTGCCTCAACAGCACAGCCATCTGCGACAAAACAGTCAAAGCATCGGCGGTGCTTATCAGCGTCTTCTGTCGATGTGCGTTGTTTAAATCTAACCGAGGCACGCGAATATTGCACTGATCCGTGGTTGTATGCCGACTTTGACTTTCCTAGATCTTACATCGAGCACGACGAATCAAGATAAACGATCCAGGGCGCTGGTCTACGGCTCGATTCCCGTCGTTCGATTTCAGCTACCAGTTTCCGAAACGCCATTCCGACCGATGGTCTGTTGGTGTTGTGCTTCGATTTCTGACGCCAGACAAGGTGGTCGAAATTATGGCCTACTTGCTGCTTGAGAAGCAGGTTGTGATCATGAGTGACAGCCCCGCCAAAATGTCGGCTGTGTGCACGGCACTTCTGTTGTTGCTCGCTCCGTTCCAGTGGCAGTCGACGTATATCCCGCTGCTACCTTCAGGATTGCTGGACTTCTTGCATTCCCCCGTGCCATTCCTCGTGGGCTGCCACTCGCTGAGTGAAACATCCGAGTGGTCCGATGTTTGCTTTTACGACATTGACAGGGACCGTATTGCTGTACCTGCTGTGACGAGCCACTTGGGTCCATCATCGATCCCCAACGGCATAGAGCTTTGTCGATTGCTTCGGAAAGCTAGAGAGCGCTTTTGCGCGCTGCGCCCCACAGGCAAGCCGTGGTACGAACTTACCGAGGAGCAAGACACGATTATCACGCTGACAATGCAAGAAGCAGAGATTTTTCTGCGTGATCTGGGCTTCGACATTTCTTCTCAAGACCTGGCAGCATCGATCTCTGGTACGCAGTTCAGTCAAGCGTATTGTATAATTGGGTTTTCAGGAATTAACCATGTTGCATGCGTTACCATATATAGGGGGTCAGAGCTTCTACGATCGCTTGCAGGAAGAGGTAGCCAAAGAAATCCGGAACAGCATCTACGAGGATTACTTGGACGAGTTTACTCAGACGCAGTTATTCTGCCAGTACTACGAAAGCCTCTTACAACCAGAGACACAAAAAGTGCTAAAGTAATTCAATACAACTCGAGCTTTGAATAAAAATGTTGAAATCTGAAGATCGTTAATCATTAGGCGGATAGGCAACGCAACTAGCTCAATTTAGTACTAGTAATCCACAACCTTTTTGATCGCCTCGAAGTTCCGCAGCGCGTCCGGAAGGTAGTGCTGAGATCATCCATCGACACAAAAAGCACGATGTTAGCACTTGCATATTCAAGGCGATAAAAAATAACGAAAAACTCACCGATTCATATGCTAGTGGGAAGGGGGTGTCGTAACCACAAACACGCTGAATGGGGGCCTCCAAGCTCAAGAAGCACCGCTCCTGCATACTAGACGAGATTTCGGCGGCGAAGCCACCCGATTTCTACAAAACCAACACCAACACCATCACAATTAGCGCGACTACTCCACTGAAACCAGCAACGCATTCTGCTATCACGCACCGGAGCTTCGTGGCTGATAACTAGCCGACCAGTCTTGCGGACCGAGTGCTCAATCGTGTCAGCGTCCCAAGGGAAGATCGTCTGCAAATCAATGAGTTCACAGCTGATGCCGACGTCCTCTGCATACCCGCAGGCTTCTTCAAGCACTCTCATCTGCGCACCCCAGCCAACCACCGTCACATCCGTGCCTCGCCGCACAATCTCGGCCTCACTCAGGTTCTGCACATACTCCCCCACTGGCACCTGCAGTAGTACATCAACACACAACTACTCGTCAGCAATGCACCTCCAACTTTGTTTCACATCACCGACAGACAAGCCGCTTCCTCACCTCTGCGACTGATGCGCGATACAGCGCCTTGGGCTCCAAGAAGATCACGGGGTTCGGGTCCCGAATAGATGCCAGCAGCAATCCCTTTGCTGCCACCGGGTTGCGTGGCACGACCACCTTGAGTCCGGGTGTGTGTGCGAAGTACGCCTCGGGTGACTGCGAGTGGTAGTGGCCGCCGTGGCCCACAGCCCCGTACGGCGCCCGAAAGGTGAGCTTGCCGCAGTTGAACTCGTTGCCTGACCGGTAGCGGAACTTGGCCGCCTCGTTCACGATCTGGTCGAAGGCCGGGAAGATGTAGTCGGCGAATTGGATCTCGGCAATTGCCGTGCGGCCTGTGGACGCGTAACCGATGGCAAAGCCCGCGATGGCCTGCTCGCACAGCGGCGAGTTGAAGACGCGGTCGCTGCCGAACTTCTCGCGCAGGTCCACGGAGCAGCGGAACACGCCGCCGAAGGCCACGTCCTCGCCGAAGAGCACGGCGGTGGGGTCCGTCTCCATGGCCACGCGCATGGCGTCGTTGATGGCCGTGAACATGTTCATCTGCTGCGTCTCGAGCACGGGCAGAGCGCTGTCGAGCTCCTCCTCCTGCGCCTGCGCGAGCGGAGGACCCACGTGCAGCGCACGAAGCAACGGCGCGCGGCGCAGACGGCGCGTCAGAGCGCGGCGGGACGAAGACAGCAAGGACATTGGCGGGCGACGGACGCAATGCACTGCACTCGGCGGGGCTATTCAGGGACTGCCGGCCGAACTTGAGCTTCTCGAGCAGTTGACGCCGGCCGGTCTATGACCTTTCGTCCGCATCACTGAAAATGTTTTGATGAATTACTTGAAGTACTAGATGTCTGAAATGTATCCATCTCCATAGCGAATTCAAGTTAAAGTGTGACACGGAATAAAGTGCGGTTGTGGGAGCCTCGACTGTGCAAAGCTTATGAACCAACTTCAATGCTGTTTCACAGGGTTTGGGCGACGTCACGGGTGCCGCGGGGAGGGATGACCTTTCCCATGGTCATCAATGAGCGGACGCCGACGCTACACGTTGAAGAAGCCGCAGTCATCTCGGAGCGGTACATGCACTAGCCGCCCTTCCGGCAGCCCAAACTCCCCTCCTGCATCCCCAGCCCATCTACGAGAGACCAAGTGCCCCAAGCCGGTCATTCCCGCATTTCCCCGCTCCCTGAACAAGCCTATCTCCCCCCTTTCGCCCCGCGCGATGACCCTCTCGGTTCCGGACGACGCGCTCTTCCTGGGCCTGGACTGCTCCACGCAGAGCATGTCGGCCGTGGTCGTGGACGCCCGCGGCCAGGTGGTGTACGAGAGCTCCTTCCGCTTCGACGAGCGCTTCCCGCAGTACGGCACCGCCAACGGCGTCCTGCGTCCGAAGGAGAACGAAGTGGTCATCCCCTCGCTCATGTTCGTCGAGTCTCTGGACGCCATCATGGACGACCTGGCCAAGAGCTCCGTGGACGTGGCCAAGGTCAAGAGCGTCAGCGGCAGTGCACAGCAGCACGCGTCCGTGTTCTGGAGCAAGGGCTTCTCGCTGCGCGCCTCCTTGGACGCCGCCGCTGAGTCTGGTGCTGCCTCCATAGTGGAGGCCATGACGAAGCAGCAAGAGCCTGCTTTCTGCCTGCCCAATGGACCTAGCTGGATGGACAGCTCCACGACCCGATACTGCACGGAGCTGGAAGCTGCTGTCGGTGGACCTGACCGCGTCGCTGAGATCAGTGGATCCCGAGCGTACGAACGCTTCACGGGCAACCAAATCGCCAAGCGGATCCATGAGGACCCAACTTTCCTGGAGAAATGCGGACGTATTGCACTGGTCTCATCAATGCTGACGTCGCTACTGTGCGGCGACGACGCGCCTATCGACGACAGCGACGGATCGGGCATGAACCTGCTTGATGTGCGCGAGCGCATGTGGTCCCCTGAGCTCGTAAAGGCCACTGTCAAGTACAGCACTTCTGCCAACGCACCGGAAAAGCTGGTGGCAGCATTGGGCTCGCAAGTTTCGCGAGCATACTCGTCGATGGGTGCTATCCACGCTTACTTCCAGAAGAAGTATGGATTCGGCTCTGGTTGCAAGGTGATCGCGTTCTCTGGCGATAATCCGTGCACGCTTGCGGGCATTGGCCTCTCTCAGCCCGGTGACGTGGGCGTCTCGCTGGGCACGTCCAGCACGTTGTTTGCGGTGGTGCCTACCGAGGCCGCGCGCTTCTCCGGCAAGGAAGGACATTTCTTCTGCAACCCTATCGACCCGAACACGGTCATGGCCATGATCTGCTTCAAGAACGGCTCGCTCACGCGCCAGGAAGTTCGAGATCGTCGCGCTGGTGGGTCGTGGGAGAAGTTCGAGGAGCTGATGCAAGTCACGACGGCGGGCAACGGGGGAGCTACGGCGTTCTACTACCAGGACCCGGAAATCACTCCGTCGACGCTTAAAGCTGGTGTTGTCGGCTTCGATACCAGCGGTGCTCGTACTGACATCTCAGTAGCTACACCCGAAGTGGAAGTGCGTGCAGTGGTGGAGAGCCAATTCCTGTCGCTGCGTCTGCACGCGGAGAGACTGGGTGTGAACAAGCCGCAGCGTCTTATCGTGGTCGGCGGAGCGTCGGCGAACAAGTGCATGCTGCAAGTGCTCGCCAATGTCTTCAACGCGCCGGTGTACCGCCTGACCTGCGCCTCCAACTCGGCTGCGCTGGGTGGTGCCTTCCGAGCCCGCCACGGGTACGCATGTGCTGACAGCGCGTCCGGATACGTGCCGTTCGACGTGAGCGGCAGCCTCGACTTCTCGCTGAGCGCCACGCCCGTCAACGAGGACGCCAAGACGTACACGAGCGAGATCCCGCGCTTCGAATCCCTGGAGAATCAGGCCGTCAGCCTGCTCAGCTAAGGCTGCCGTCTCCAATTTCCACTCTCTGTTGCTCCCTGTTCAGCACTTGCGTCATGGCAACTAGCAAATTCAATAAACAACTCCCTTGTCGTCAAAAGGATCGCCATAAGCACCGGCATCCGCTCGCACCGGCATTCACCGACAATTGATGCTCGTCAAGGACGTCGCCTCTCCTGGACGCCTTAGTCAGATTACCCTAACCACTGGGCGACGTCACTCCCATAAGGAGGCCACTATTCGAAGCACTGCAACGTGCCGCTTCGACTTTGAGGCCATTCCCGGATTGGCGTCCAAGTGCGCACTCGCCGTTTTCCAGTCACTCACCCGATGAGCTCCTCGCTGTTGCGCGCGCGTCGTCTGGGCCAGCGCCTGGCCGCGTCTCGTCGCGGCTTCCACGCCGGCGCCGTGACTGCGTTCCCCGAGGTCCCTTTCAAGCTGGCGGACATTGGCGAGGGCATCGCCGAGGTGGAAGTGCTGCAGTGGTTCGTCAAGAGCGGCGACGACGTCAAGCAGTTCCAGAACGTGTGCGAGGTACAGAGCGACAAGGCCACGGTGGAGATCACCAGCCGCTACGACGGCGTCGTCACCAAGGTGCACTACGAGGTGGGCGCCATGGCCAAGGTGGGCTCCACGCTCATCGACATCGACGTGGACGAGGCCACGGCCGCGGCCGTGCAAGGCGGAGGCAAGAAGAACAAGGCACCGTCGGGCGCTCCGGCCCCTCGCAAGGCGCCTACGCCCGCTGCCAAGGAGTCCGTGGATGCTCCTGCTCCTGCAGCACCAACTCCTACGCCCTTTGCTGCTCCGACGCCTGTCCAGTCGAGGATCTCAATTGCTCCTCTCAGACTTGAAGAAGACGAGAGGCTGCTGACGTCGCCGTCGGTGAGGAGGTTGGCCAAAGAGCACAGCATTGACTTGCACGACGTGGAAGGCACAGGACCGCAAGGTCGCATCCTCAAGGGGGATCTGCTCGAGTACATCAAAGTGCGGGCTGCACAGCCACCCAAGGCCGCTACATCTGCTGGTCAAACTACTGCGGCCGTGCAGCCTCCGGCAGTGGATGGATCCAATGCGACGTACTTGCAGCAAGACACGGTGATGCCACTGACGCGTAAGTTCTCACTTTGCCACTGTCTCATCTGTTTTTGCATTAATACTGACGACTCATTGCCTGTTTTCGAGTGAAGCTATCCAGAAGATGATGGCGAAGTCGATGAACGCGGCGCTGCAGGTCCCGCACTTTGGATATGCTGATGAGGTAATATTAAGTTCTCATAGCGCCTGCGCAACGAACCAGTGCACGTTGTTAACTTTGTTGTGTGAAATGGGTTGTATCATCATAGATCCGGATGGACGCGCTGTACGAACTGCGCAAGGAGTTGAAGCCCCTCGCTGAAGCTCGTGGTGTGAAGCTTTCGTTTATGCCTTTCATCATTAAGGCTGCGTCGTTAGCTTTGAAGCACTATCCTCTGCTGAATGCGACCGTGAGCGAAAGCGAGACTGAACTCACGCTGGTAGCCGCGCACAACATCTCGGTGGCAATGGACACGCCGACGGGTCTGATTGTTCCAAACGTCAAGAACGTCCAGGTATGTCTCTTGCAAATGTGTTCTGTTGGACGGCACTAAGCCAACGTATTTCTCCACCAGGTGAAAAGCATCATGGAGATCGCGGAAGACGTTAACCGGCTACAGCAACTCGCCGTCGCGGGCAAGCTTGCTCCTGGTGACCTGACCGGGGGCACATTCTCGTACGTATTACTTTCATCTTCGTGTTTGCCGTGGGCGAACTCTCACTGGGCCCGGTTTATTTGTTCTATGCAGAATCTCGAACATCGGCAGTATTGGCGGCACCTACATGAGCCCCGTCCTCATGGTTCCCCAGGTGGCTATCGGAGCAATTGGTCAGATTCAGAAGCTTCCCCGGTACGATGAAGAGGGTAACGTTGAGTCCGTGCGTCTGATGAATGTCTCTTGGAGCGGCGACCACCGTGTAATTGACGGGGCAACAATGGCACGCTTCTCGAACCAGTGGAAGGGGTACTTAGAGACGCCAGTCAGCATGCTGACAGAAATGAGTTGACTGGATGAATAGAGCAGGCAGGACATGGTTTCAGCTTCCAAAGTTCGCCGTCTTTATTAGTACAACCCACATTTCTCGTAAAACCATGCTAAAGTATGAATGATCTAGCGATCACGAAGATAATCACTACAAGCTCCGCCCCCAGCCTTAGCCTGGTTGGGAATCGATACTCCTTGGTGAGAAGCCAAAAGCAGGACCTCCTGCAGCAGCTCTTGGGGAAGCCCGATGAAAGCCTGGAAGTACGTACCGCAAAGAAATTCATTGAGAAAGATCCCGACTAGCGATCGGGAGAACCAAGATTCGTACCTGCGTCGCGATAACACGGGCGAAGTGGTCCATGATGAAGCTTAGACAGCGCTTCTTGAGTGTGTACGCATTACCATAGTGCGCGGACTGCAATAGAAATGGATCAATACGGAAAAGGTTAGATGGCGGAACAGGGATGAAAATGTACAAGAAAGCTTGACCGGACGAACCTCCATGATGATGACAACATTTTCCACTGATAGAATTTGTAGCAAAGCATTCTCACATGCACTGCGAAAAATGATCGCGAGACAAGAGTCAAACCCCATGGGATTAGTTGTCACACTCCAATCACAACTCTTCAACAAGGGAGTTAAAGAATACGAAGTACCTTCGAAGACTAGTGACTAAGTATTGATCAGCTAGCGTGTGTAGCTCAAGAGTAAAGTCTGTTTACAATTTAGATCAACCACAGGTACAAGTAAGTAACCAATGACACTGACACATCCATTCGTGGTCAGCTAAATACGTAGAATTCATACCTGCCGTCAGATCTGGCGAAGATAGCGCAACCACTTGGTCAGTGTACAGGAATTCCATTAAACCTGCAAAAACGTCGTACTGTACCAAAATCATGATGGCAATTAGTGGTCAAATCCTGTCAAAGCAACCCAAGCAAATAATTCAACACACCGAGTACTCTGGGATGACGATTTCTGGCTGTGAACCGTCTTTCATTCTCCCGTCAAGCATTTTCTCGAGTGGCTCACAACGCGCTACCAAAATGCAGCTATGTGCGAAGAGAGGGCGACCTTCAACCACGAAGGTGATATCACTTCGAGTTGAGTTGTTCAGCATTTTTCGCAAATCTCCGCTTAGTGTCCCGGAGCCTTTGGATGGCGGCGTCTCGCCTTCGGGTATCCCAACCAGGCAGACTGAGTGGTAAAACCCAGCAGCGACCTAGTAAAGGCACAGTCGTTGCGCATACCACGTGAGCTCGGCACCGTATCCCACAAGCTAGCAATTCAGTTCATGAACATACCTTGACAACAGTTTTGTTCCGCAAAGTCGAGATGAGTTGGGGGCTTAGGCAGTCCACAGACGTCTCTAACCCAAGCTGGCCGTGGTTGTTGCGGCCGAATGGAAACACTTTGCCATCATCCGAAAGTGCGAGGGTGTGGTAGCAACCGCACGCGACCTGGGTGATCCTCATGCGTGACAAACTTTCCACAGGCTACACCAAAGTCAAAATGAAGTCGCGTAATGAGAACACAATAAACCACGAGGAAGCCACGAAACCAGCAACGACGACAAACCGTTGGCCGCGCCATGTGTAGCTTATGCCCCAGACCAAGCTGTCCGTAGTCGTTGCGCCCGAAAGTGTACATTGCGCCATCCTCCGTGACAATTGCAGTGTGGTGGTACCCACACGAAAGTTGGGGCACTACTGCTCTATCTAGTGGCGGAGCTAGACGTGTAGGTTGCAACACCGGTTCGGATATACTGTCGAGCCCGAGCTGACCATGGTCATTTTTCCCGAAAGCTACGACTCCTCCATCCCCTAAATCAAGCACACCAGGAACTGTTAGCTTCTCTCAGTAGTGCGTAGCGTGCAAATTACAGCACTTACTCAGTGACGCGACTGTGTAATGTTGACCACACGCAACTGCTAGCACGGGGTGGCGAAAGGAGTACTCGACGGGTCGAGGTACAAGCTGGCCATCATGGTCGCCCATACCCAGCTGACCGAAGTCGTTGCAACCGCAGGTGTGCAGGTCCCCATTGTCCATCGCAATTGCCGTGTGGAAGTAGCTGCAGGCCACATCTACCACGCGCTTGCCTGCCAGCTCTTCCACCAGCGTCGCCTCCGTCACAGTTGTCGCCGTGCCGAGGCCCAACTGCCCGCGCATATTGAACCCGACAGTGTACAAGTTTCCATTTGCTGCAAGATCACCGCCATCACAGAGCCGTCGCGAACGTTAGAACAGGCCCGAACAACCGCTCCGTCAGGAACTCACCGCTCAGTGCTGCAAGGTGCTCGCTGCCATTTCCTGAGAAAACGCGCACCGTGCGATTGGAGCTAAGTCCAGGCGCGAACCGGAGCGAGGGCACCCGCTCCGTCGTGCCGATTGCGCACTGACCACTGCCAAGTACACGAACGAAGGGGTCAACACAAAGCGCAATGAGTCATCCAAAACAGCAAAAGCCGACGCACCTGTCGTTGTAGCCGCAAGTGAACACGTCTCCATTCTCTGCGAGGGCATTGCAAAAGGAAGCCCGCGATTGCACCAGAAAACCCGTCAGAACAATGCAATGCCGCAGCGCAATCCGCTCTCTGAGCACTGCCGCCGCTCACCGAGCAGAAGAGCGGTCTGCTCGTTCCCGCACGCCACGTCCACGACGCGCTGGCCGTCGTCGCCGCTGCCGACATCTACGCGTGTCGGGTGGTTGCGGTCGTTGCTGTCGCCGAGCGCCAGCTCCCCGTACGTGTTCTAGAACACCGCGTGAATCATCCATTGACCGCAGATTTTGGCGTTAAGAGGCGGGGGTGCGATTCGCAATTTGATTACGCGATGTGCGCCGCCACGCACCTGTCCAAAGCTGAAGACGCCCGCGCGCTCGTCGGTGTCGGCGTCGTCGTCGCTGGTCGAGCGCAGGGGCAGCGCGAAGGCGGGCGCCGCGAGCAGGTGGTTCGTCGCCATGCGGCAATAATGCAAGTTCGCATTTGCAAACCCGAAATTTGTCGATAGCGGCCGGTTCCTCGAACGTTACGATATTCGATAAAATGTCGAACGACCTTTGGGCGGCCAATGGGAGGCGCTCTTAGGAGAGCACCTGAGTCGGCGAGGTATTGGCAGCTTCGCGCTACATGGCGAGCTGGTGCTGCTGGGCCACGCTGCTGGTGGCAGCGCAGTAGAGAGTCGAAGAGAGCTCCTCGCCAGGATGTGCTTTGCGTTGCACGCAGGATCCGGCTGCTGCGCTCCAGCCGCCGCAGCGCCCATATGCAGCATGAATTTCCCCTCACCCAGCGGTGGTTCCCATAGTGAAACGCAGTGAGAAGCCCCGTCTATGCGCCAAGCCGCTTCAATGCCCTCAATGCCAGCCAAACTAAGTTTTCCACAGATTCTCGTAACAGCCGAGCGGCTGAGATCGGGGGGATCTCCCCAGTCCCGAATTCGCCGCACCCGGCCCGCAGCAACAGTCGCGTCAACATGGTGGCCAAGAAGGACCTGCCGCTGCTGCAGCACGGCGGCTACGCGGCCACGAGCCCCACGGCCTCGTCCGTGTCGTCGTCCTACTCGCGCGTGGCGTCCGAGGAGCTCATCGTGCCGGCGCCCGACAGCGTCAACTCGGTCTACTACGGCGTGGACGCCTTCTCGCCCACGCTCGTGGACTTCTACACCGTGGACCAGAAGCGCATCGTCTGGTCCTCGCGCGCGCACCGCAAGATGATGACCACGCTCTACCGCGCCTGGCACGGCAAGACCTGGGAGTTCTACTCGCTCAGCTTCTGGGCCAGCCTCTGCGCCATCGTGGCCTTCACGCTCTTCGTCACGGGGGCCGCGGGCGAGGCCATGGCCCACAGCGCGCGCGGCTACAAGGCCGCCCGCGAGCCGGGCAACGAGGTCCACTCGTCCGTGGACCTGCCGCTGCTGCTCGCCGCCGTCTTCTTCCTCGCCTACCACGCCGTCACGTACCTGGAGGTCATCAACTGCTGCCACAACCTCGAGATCTGGCTGGAGGAGTACTTCCACGGCACCGAGCCGGTGCTCGAGCGGCAGTACGTGGGCTTCTTCCCGAGCCGCATCGACTTCTGGACCGCCATCCTGGGCATGCTCGGATCCATGCTCTACGTCTTCGCGCGCGCGTACGTGTGGGCTCGCTCCGACACGGAGAACTTCGGCATCGTGGACGTCAAGCGCGACGACCTGAGCCTCATCGTGGGCTACTGGGTGCCCTTCTTCGCCGGGTCCTTCCTGCTGCTGCTGAGCGCCTACCTGGCGCACGTCGAGGTCGTGCACCAGTGGTTCTCGTGCCGCCTCACGACGCTCGAGACCTGGGTTACTGGTAGGTTTTGCAACCCCTTACTTGATCTATCACAGACTAGAGTGAACCCAGTGCTGACGTCTTTTGTGGCTTTCTGGTGCAGGCTTAAACATGATGGCAATGATCGGCTTCTTCCTGTCGTCGACGCTGCAGTTCATGGACCCGTTCTCGGTGCTCTTCTCGTTCCAGGCATGTGTGGTGCCCTTCGCGTCGGGCTGTCTGCTTGGACTGGGCTCCAGCGTGCTCAGCCTCGTGGAGCTCAAGAACATCCACAAGCGCCACAAGCACCCGGAGTACGGACTCTACGAGTCGCCTGCCGACTACGGAACTGCAAGCTACGGGTCGTTTAAGCAGCAAGTATAAGTATTAGGCTCGGCCACACCATTGATCTGCTGCTGCCGTAGCAAACAATACAGAGTACACAGGCAGGGAGGCAGGATAATATATGCTCTACGTCTACGCCACGCTCCGCAAACTGCTTTCGAACCGCGGAATCCGATCCTGCGTCTCAGCCCCAGCACTAAACATCGTCAGCTAAAGTGCCTAAGCTCAAGCAAAGAGCGCCATGAGGAAGCGACCGCGGCTTTGGATGTCGGTGTTCGTCGTGTACGTCGCGACGGCCTTGTCCACAAGCGACGCACGCGTCTTGGCCACTGCAGCGTTCTCCTCTGCCCAACCCGACAATCACTGCATTAGAACTTTCTTCAGCCATTTACACAGCTTTAGCACGGTCGTACCCGTGTTGGAGCAGAAGACCAACAGTGCCCAACAACCCTCAGCTTGAAGAGCCTCGTTCTCCGGGTGCGTCTCCATGGCCTTGAGCACAGCAGCGATCGCGCCTTGCTCCCGAGCCAGCGCCAGGTTCGGCACTAGATCGCCAACGCCAACGACAATCCACACACGAGAAGCCTATTAGTCCTCCACTTCCAACAGGCTGTAGCTTCATGGGCCTCCTCAGTCTCCACACTCACGGCAATAAAATGCGACATTGCGCAGCGCGTGGCAGCCGTCTTCCTGCACGGTTCCGTTGGAGACGTTGCGCTCCATGGCGTCCACAATAGCCTTGATGGCTCCTGCCTCGCCTGCCGCTTCCTTTGCCACCGCTAGACACACACACGCAAGCATGTTTGGTGGTTAATAGAGATCCATTTCCAGCCTTTCACAAATTTGCCACCAGCTCACGGTTGTTGAACGTGGCGTGCGAGAGCTTGGAGAAGCCCTCGGCCGCCACGAGCGGAGAGTCGCTCTGCACCATGGCAATGGCCTCGGCCACTTCGTTGGGCACGGCCACCGCCTCCTCCTTGCCCTCCTCCTGCACGCGCGTGGATGATCGCACCACCACCATTTCCGCCTCAAGTTTGACCGAAACCAAGATAATTTTCAGGAAACGAACGCCAATATTTGATTACGTGCCCGTCTTTCGCCATTCTCAGTCCTGCCAAAGAGATCAATCACCTAAAGTTTATCATGGGCAACAAGCAGGCCAAGCCGACGCCGCCCCCGCCCAGCGCCTCGCGTAGCGCGCCACCCAGTGCGCCGCCGTCCACGTCATCTCCTCCGCCCGCGCCGTCCCCTGCGCCACCCAGTGCCCCTCGCACCACGCCGGCGCCGCCTGCGCCGCCTACGCACTCGCTGCTGGAGACGAAGCTGGCCGACGTGGACGTGTCCGCCGTGTTCTCGCAGCACGAGATGCTGTCCATCCGCAAACACCTGGCGGCCGTGCTGGGCCAGCACGAGAACGACGCCGTGGTGATCCCCAAGGACGAGTTCTTCCGCTTCCTGGCGGGCGGCGACGGCAGCACCTCCAGCCTCTATGTCAACCGCCTCTACGCGATCTTTGACATGGACAAGAAGGGGCACGTAAGGGGTGCAGTTGGACGGGGTGCAGTGACGTTTTAGAATACTAATTGATGGTGTGTTTTGCTGTGGTTTTTTAACTGTGCAGGTGACGTTCGAGGACCTGATGAAGGGCTTGTCGCTGCTGAGTCAGAAGGCCACGCGTGAGCAGAAGCTCATGCTGTCCTTCTACCTGCTGGATCCTGAGGGCACGGGCTTCATCTCCAAGAAGATGACGACAGAGCTCCTGCGCTCGTGCCTCGCGGAATGCAATGGTGCGTGCTTTTTTCCGGTGGTTGGTTGATCACTGTACTGATTGTTGGGTGTTCAGAGCTGGAGATCTCGCTGTCGGAGGCTCAGTTGGCGCACATTGTGGACAACACCTTCCTGGACGCCGACCTGGACCGCAACGGAGCCATCGACCTGCATGAGTACCAGGTGCGCCTCGCGGCCTATTCTTATTCCCTCTTGTGGCCATGTATCACGTGCTTAGATCCGTGGTTGTTTTCGTATCGTTTCTCTTTGCGCCGGCGTTGTGCAGGCTCTGGACGCGAAGCACCCGGGACTGTTTGACTTCCTCACGGTGGATGCGTTCGGCGTGCTTAGCCACCTTGAGAAGGTTCACTCGATGAGCATTTCCGTTCCTCAGTAAGGCCATAGCAGCTCAGGACTCAACGCACCTTAATGCATTTGCAAGCATAAGCGAGGCTAGCCCAGCTTCGCGCTCTTCATTAACAAAGCATCAATGCGTTTCTTTAAGCGTTTTGCCTCGCAAGGGGTATTAGCTTGCCAAAAACCTAGCACTAGCGAATTTACTTCTTCTCCGGCAGCGCCACGGGCGTCATGCCAGTGATGCCGTACAGAGCAATGTATGCCTGCTGCTTCTTGATGAGGCTCGTGGAGATAGCGCTCTTCTTGATGCCAAAACCCCACTTCTCCTCGAACACCGCGGCGGACGCCGGGGCGGTAGCAGCAGCCTTAGGGGAAGGCTTGGCCGCAGGGGTAGCCGGGATGGCGGGGCCAGGCACGGTCTTCTTCGGGGTTTGCGAGGTGACCAGGAAGTCCTGGGGCATCACGGGCTCGTGGGTCTTCGTGTCCACGGGCACGTTCTCCTTCGTGGGAGGCTTCTCCTCCTCCGAGAGCACGGGGGCAGCGGGTGCGGCCGGGGCGTCCTCCACCTTGAAGTCCTTGAAGGCGGCAAGAGACTCCTCCTCTTCGACCACGACCATCATGGGCTGGCCCACAGGGATGTTCTCGGCGCCTTCCGGGATGAGGATCTTGGCCAGGAACATGTCGTCCGTGGCCTCGTAGTCGACGACGGCCTTGTCCGTCTCGATCTCGCACACGATGTCGCCGGCGGTGATGGCGTCGCCCTCCTTCAGGTTCCACTTGGACATGTTGCCCGTCTCCATGGTCGGGGACAGCGCTGTACACGCGCAAATGCAGCAAACGATTGTCATGTCGTCAATAAACAGCGGACCACTGCGCATTGGGATCTACGGCGACGTACAAGGCAGGCCGACGACCTCGTGCGGCGGGTACGACGCGAAGCTGCGCGAGGCGCAGGCGGCGAGGCGGCGCTGGGCCGGCAGGGCCGCGCGCAGGCGGAAGGCTGTGCGAAGCATGGCAACGGGAAACTTGTGGCGACGGAGGCGAGTCTCGATATGACCGCACCAAGCACCAATTTTGTTGGATGGAAGATGTGGCAAAAACAAGCGGCGACGAAGTTGATTGGTTGATAATAGCGTTGACAAGCAAATCCTGCAAGGCATACCGGGCTCAGCACCAAGTTGGTGCTTCTTCGTGCGCGAGTGATCTGCAACACTGCAGACTAGGATGGTGGATACACCAGTGCAGCTCTCACACACAGCCACGCGTTGCCGGCGATAACGAGCATTTGTCACCCGGTTGCTGGCAGTGGTCTTCATCGTTCAAAGATCACTCCAGCATTTCCCAGTCGCCTTCCCCGTCACCGTTGTTGGTGACGGCGGTGCTGGCGTCACTCGGCGAGCTCTTGCCGCTGCTGTTCGCCGATGCCATCGCTGCAATCGCCGAGGCGGCGTCCGCTTCGATGGCCGCGGAGAGCGGCGCGGCCTGCTTGTTCGACCGCTTCTTCTCGCGCTTCAACTTGGACGGGGACGACTTGGGCTCTGCTGCAGCTCCGTTGGCAATGCTCTCGGTGTTGCTGGTTTCTTCTTTGACAGCCTTCGCAGCAGATTTCTTTGCGGCCTTCTTCTCGATCTTCCCCAGAGGCAAATCCTTGGGGTCGTTGTCGGCATTTCGCTGGACATCTTCAGCGGGAGAAGAAGACGGCGAGTTCGGCACCGCTGTCCTGGTGCGTGCAGATCCCGCCGATGCGGCTGACAGCAGGTGAAGGTCTCCCAACTCCGGGCCACTCGTTCCTGTGATCAGGCTCATACCCTGGACGCCAAGAGCTTGTACTTGACCAAACAGATTCAATGCAGCGGCGAGTCGGGCACGCAGGGCCTCGGCATCGTCGTCTTGTGCAATGCTGCTCGTTGACAACGTCACGAAAAAAAATAGTAATTAGTTTCTCGCAACTCATTTTTTTAAACTAGCGGTGACAACGACGCACCTTTCTGCAGCAACACTTTGCGGAGATACCGTTTTGGCTATGGCTGCGGCAGTTGCGGTCTCCTGTTGCTTCTTGAGCTAGTGTTTTCAATTGATAAAATCGTGAGTTGTCCAAAGGTGCCTAATAAGCTCCACATGACGTTACGTACCTCCTGTTCGCGGCTATCAAGCTGGGCACGATATGCCTCCAGCTCGCTTCGGAGAGATTTAATAGCTTCTTGTAGCTCCCGTCGCTCACTCGCATCAACACCGTTGCTAGCCTTAGCGGCAGCCGCAGCTATGCCAGCCTCGGCAGCCTTATTTTCAGCTGCAGTGACCTTTTCTTCTGCTGCAGCAAGAAGCCCAAGGATCTCCGAACTCTCGTCTTTCGATGCGTTCATCTTCTCCTCCAGCTCACCAATCTTTTCCTCGTATTCCACCAACTTTTTCTCCTTTGCAGTCAAAATACAGACCTGCTCCTCCAGAGCGGTGACCTTCTCCCTCAGGCTTGAGATCTTATCCTCACATTCCGCCAGCACTTCTTCCTTCGTTCCAAGCGTGGTCTGCAGCTTTTCGTTCTCGTTGGCAAATGCAGCCATCTTCTCGCTCATTTCCCGCCGCTGCTCAAAGTGCTCAGCTTCAACCTTTTGCTGGTACTTTTTCGTTGCCTCTTTAAGCTTGGCCGCCATTTCTTTGACTTTCACCTCCTGATTTGCCTCCAGGCTTTTTTTAACAGCCTCTTTGATCTTCAGCTCCATAGCTTTATCCTTCGCAGCCAGCTCCTTTTTCAATCTTTGGTTCTCTGTCGAAGCTGCTTCCGCAATTTTCATCGTAGCCTCCTTGGTCTTTACTTCAATGTCTTTGTCTTTTGCGGCCAAATCTGTCTTCAATTGAAGGTTCTCCGCTGTAACCCCCTCCAGCTTAGACATCAAGTTCAAATTTTCATGCGCAAGTTCGTCCACTTTAACCCGCATGGTCTGCTCTAGTTCCTCGTTAAGAGTTGCAGCCTGGGTTTCTGCGACCTTGCGTTTGCTTTCTGCATCCTTTAGTTGAGTTTCCGCGGCCTTACGTTTGATTTCTGCATTCTTGAGTTGAGTTTCCGCGGCCTTGCGTTTGATTTCGGCATCCTTAAGTTGAGTTTCCGCGACTTTAAGCTTGCTTTCAAGTTCCTGTGTAGCAACAGCTACGACTGCAGGCTCGTCATCTTCTCGCTTGCGCTTCTTCTCTGAGGGGGACGGTGGGTCTACTGGTACAGTCAGTTGTGTAGCCTCAAAAGACTCATCTGCCACAACCGTCATGTTAACGTCTTCTGGTACTTCGTTGGCCTCGCTCTTCGGTGACGCTGGATAAGAATCATGGGGACTGCCACAATTGACAAAGCGATGTATACGGAAATTAGGAAGAAAGCAGATTGAACTGAGCCACAAATGACTTTGACACGTACTTCAGGAACTCAAACTTGTAAGCCATCGGAGTGACTCCTGCCAAACCGAATCAATCACAACACCACACACTAGACTAAGTACAGGAAAAGCAGATCTCACCACGATCTCACCACAGTATCAGCACTTTCAGTACCTGGCGGCGTCGTGCCAGGCTTAGTGAAGTGGACTGTATATCCATTGCCCAACCTCACCGAATTCCCTTTGCCGATACGATCCGCGTTGACCCAGATACCATTACGGCTGCATCGAAGCACGCACAACCTTTAGCTCCCCGTGCAGCCAACCTGAACCAAATCTAATAACCATAACACGGACCTGTTGTCATGGAGCTTGACAATGGGCTCTCCAGTGTCGTCTGTGCCTTCCAGCTGCACCACGCAATGCTGTCAAAAGCCAACCAGCAGGCAGCACAATTATCGTCCACGTTAGACGCCAGTCCAGTGTCGAGCTACGTCATTTTTCATACATATTTTACTGCATCACTTCAGATTTCAGAGTGCTCTAGCGTACCACGCTGCTGATGAAGAGTTTGTTGATCACGAGATCGCAGCGACGTTTGTTGCGGCCTATCGTGGTCACTTTGTTCCGGAAGTAGATGTGGTCGCTGTCCTCCGCCGGCTCCTTGGACACGAGCGTGAACCGCCCCCAGGGCTCCGCTTGCTCCTGCTCCGGTTTGTTCTCCTTCTCCTGCTTTGCCGTCATGGTCATCAACTGCCGCGAGCTCCTCCCGCTACCTTCCCTAATAGGAACTAACCAACTTCCGGTAGTGAAACTTAGTTTTGACCAATAGTAGCGGCGATCGATGAACACATTATGGCGAATTAGATTGGCTGGAAATCGACTCGATCGGGCAGTCATGCGCGCAAATGTGAAGGGAAGGACAAAAAATCACAACGGAGTCGTGTTCAAGAAGCAGGGGAAAGCAAAGAGAAAAGCACGTTCAATGTGGCACGCAGTAGTGCCGTCTAGCTGCGGAAGGAGCGCGAGAACTGCTCGCGAGCCGAAGCGAACGCCTACACAAGTCACAACACCAAGTCACAGTGTGAGTGAGCAACCAGGACGACAGTTCACTCATGTCTTTTGGCGCAACCTGACCTGTGAAATGCTGAGTTCTGCCATGGGAACTTCGTTGTCGATACCCTGAAACAGCGAAAAACAAGATCGAGCGGTTCATTAGGTAGAGTACAAACAGAACTAATAAGTTCTAAGCACACAAGTCCTTACGCGCATGAGCACTCGGTTCGAAATAGACGGCGTGTCGACCTCCAAGATGATGCTGTTGAGCAAAGCGCATGTGCTTAGAAACCGAGTAGACCGCAATTCAACCGATACATCCAGTCGTCTTACCCGCCGTCGACAACCTCGTCGAACGTGAGCAGCACCAGCTCGATGTTGTCCAGCATCACATGACGGTCCATCCGTCCCCTAAATCCGCATTCCAGTCAGATCCAGTGCCTAAAACTCGACGACCAAAGCACCAGCAGCACCGGTGACAGACGTACTTGAGCAAGTTGCTGACCGCATCGAAGGCCGAGTCCAAGACGGTCAACAGAATGAGCTCGTTCTGCCACGAACAGACACATTCACACCGGTCCATCAGTCTACAGCTCTTAATTCAGTAGCTAGCGATCATCACTCACCTCTGAAGCCGAGCCGACCACGTGCATCATCGTGTCCGATCCGCAGCGGTACACGCTCACGATGTTCTCGATGAGGATAATGTCGGCTGGTAGTACAAAAACAACAGGATCAGACTGCCGTCCCTACTCGCCGTCCCGGCTGCAGCACTCGCACCTTCCCGACGAGCGTTCGAGTTCTTGGTCTTGGCGTACAGCTTCTTCTCCAGCGCGAGCTGCTCCTTTTGCGTCGGGTACGACTTGTCGTAGTACTTGGCGCAGACGCGGTTGCCATCGCTGTCCAGGATAAAGATCGCTTTCACGCTCGGAGACGCCGCCTGCAGAGCGTTCACGACGAAGCCAAGCATTCAGTGACGTCCGTAAGGCCTTCGGGTGGGGTTTCCCTACAGGCTCGAGCGCGCAGACGCATGTACAGAGAGCAAGAAGCCGCACCTTCACCATGTTGAGAGCAGTCGGCACTTTGGTTGTGAGGGGGAGCTCCGATCCCGCTATGTGGGACGATATGATTGGCTAAAATTCCTAAACACGACTCAAGGTTTCTATGCACATGGAGCTCGAGTAATTATAAAATGGTTCCTACTTTTCAAAAGTGGGGTTGCTTCGCATCCGATGCGTGGTCCCTAGATTAACTCATCGCACTTTGGGGTGGACTTCCCACCTACACCACGCGGACGTCCTGCTGAAGGTCCGGGTTGAACACCGGCCGCTGGTCCACCACCGAGTTACTGACGAAGGTGTTGTGGCGCTGAGCGTCATAGTTGCCCTGATCCAGCACATCAATCAGCGCCGGGTAGTTGTGGTTGAACGCCGTGTCGTTCTCGGCGCGCGTGTGCGTCGACAGCGCGAAGATGCGCGACATCTTCTGCTGGAAGCGGAACTTGTACGGCTTCGGCGGCAGCGCAGAAACACCTTCGGGGTCTTTGCGCTTGAAAGAAGTTTTGTAGAAACGCTCCATCTTCTTCTCCAACGTCCTGTGAACGGCAAGAAACACCAACAGGTCATTAAACTGACATATTATAGCTAGAAGCAAGCACCAGACGTAACGACGTACCACTGCTGCAGGAAGTCGATTATACCGAAATGGTAGAGCGACGGACCAGCCACACTCGTCGCGGGTTGCGTGAAGAGCAGATCGCGGCGGGCTTGCGGCAGCTGGCTCGTGTCGACAAAATACTCGGAGCTTTGAATGCCCATGAGTAGACTGTAATCCATGATGCCCTGCGAGCATAAGAAATCACTGTCCTTGTGGATTTGGTCGTAGATGCGGTGTGCAGTGGCTGGGTCGATACGGATCTTGGTCATCAAGTCGTTATCCTTGAGGACGATATCGGGCTCGTGGAAGTTCATACCGTCACCGCATTCCTGGTTCTTGGTGCTGCCAAACGTGTACGATGCGTTACAGTAACGGCACGCGGTCTTGTCACCGGGGCTCGGTACCTTCGCATTTCGATCCACCCACGACCCCTTAATATCATACCGGTGGTGCACAACGTCCGTGTCCGCAAACAGGTTACCCATGACCACGAAGTAGTACATCTTTCCATACAGCGAGACGGAGTGGCAGCCGTAGAACCGCGTCAAAAGAGTGTCGGGGTTGCTGGTCATGTAGGCCTCATAGTTGGGTGCGATCTTGCGCAAGAACGCACACTCTTCGGGCGACATTGTCTTTACAATCAGGCTCTCATCAGATGTGTAGAACATGAAAGCACCACTTCGACCTTCGCTGAACCGTTCCTTGGTGGTGGCACCGAACATTTGAATGTAGTCGGCATCACTGATTCCAAAGGTAAGACGGATGTTGCGGAACGAAGCAGGGCAGAACGACCAGAACTTAATGGACTTGCCCGCTTCGCTTTCTCCAGAGATCGGGATGGAGATCAGCTCGTCGGTAACAGCACGAACAGACTCCTTGATACCAGACGTAGTGTAGTACAGAATCTCCGAACGCAGTGCTGAGTTCACCTGCGGGCTCAAGTCGACATCCACATCAGCCGATTCATCGTGTCCGCTTCCAGCCTTCCTCTCAATGTTGTTCACTGCAAACCAAATCACATAGTCCAGGTATCCCTTGGACGAAATGAGGAAGATGACCAGCTGACGCAGCACCTGTGCAACGGCCTTGGAGTTCGATGTGTCGCTCTTTGTCGATAAGAAGTACGCGCACATGTACAGCAGCAGCAGGAGCAGCCAGTAGAAAACGTAGGCACCGGTGAAGCTAGCAAAAATAAAAAATAAAGTGGAATGTTAAGAACAAGATCGCCAGAGCAAAACGAGTGCTTGAGCCCGAGCGCACTTACAAGGAAATGTAGTTCAGCACACGAAGACGAATGTTGTACGTCTTGGGGACACCACGCAGGTAAAGTCTGTGCCAAGCCAATGTCAGAACGCTGCCATCCAAACGAGGCATCCAAACGAGCAAGTTAGTAACCGTTTACCACAAAACCACTCGCCAATACAGTCGGGGAACTTACCACACAGACACAAACAGCACCAGAAGCACGAAGGCGTAAATCAAAATCCAGGGCCATTTCTGAGCGTTCAGGAAGCTCGAAGTGGTCGAGCATTTCTGCACATCGTCTGGGCACGTTTCACCAGAATCGCAGCAAATTCGCGACGAAGCTAAGCAAAAGCCGATAACCGTGTCCGTGTCGGATTCGTACGTCATGGATTGGCCATCCACCGTGAAGAAACCACCCGCGCCCTGTACCGCGTACGTGATCACACCCATGCTGATACCTCCAAGCCACACCCACAGGTGGTAGAACTTCATCAACCGCTTGTAGCTCGTGAACGGACTCGTAAGCGAGAAGAAAAGATCACACGCCATGACGAGACCCCACGCCTCGCCCGTGAAGAAGAAAAATTCCGTGATACCTGCGAGTCGCTGGCAGTTCGTGTTGGATCCACTGGGGTCAAAGTCCACGAGCACATTCAGTAGCAGGCACACCGCCATGAAGATACTCAGCACGGAGCGGTTGTGCACGATCGGGTTCGGGTGCTGGTGCCATTGTTTCTTGCGGCAGTACGTGATCACGACGGCAGAGCCGCAGATGATTGTGTTCACCGAGCCTGCAATCAGTCCTGTCCAGCGGTAGTTGTACATGGCGACAGAGACCCCTAGGAACGCCATCGTAAGGCAGAACCCGAGGAGCTGCGACTTGCGGTTCTCGAACCAGCGGATGCGCCCCTGTCCCACGGACTTGGAGCGGCCGCGGAACTGCTGCGTCATGTCCTTGTCGATGACTCGGACGATGTTCTTCTGCGTGACGCGCGGCGTGGAAATCAGGGGCTGCTGCGCCGTAGCGCTCATGTTGTTGTTGAGGCTCATGCCGTCGATGTAGTTGCCGCTGGAGCTGCTGATGGTGCTGCTGTTGTCCATGGTGACGAGGCCGCCGGAGGCGCCGCGCGTAACGCCGTGGCGCTGCCGGAACGAGCCGTTCTGGTCCACAGGGGGCAGTTGGCGCGTGGAGCGGCGCCCGTCACCGTCGTGCGGCGTCTCCATGACGTACACGCCGTTGGACTGCGGGCTAAAGGCGCTCATGTAGTTCTGGTCCTCCAGCACGGGCGTGCCGCGGTGCTGCTGCGAGTGGCTGGTGACGGACTGGGAGCGGCGGTACGGGGTCTCTGTACTGAGCGACCTTGTCATCTAGCTGGGCCCACACACTCACGCCAGTCGGTCGGGGGGTCGTCGCCTTACTCAGTCCCAGCAGTCGGCGCGCTGTCTATCGCGAACTAAAAACTCTCCAGGCCCTCGGCGAGACGGGAAAGAAGGGGCGATCCCTAATGAGGTCCGGGAAACAGCAGGCACGACGGGAAAATCGCGTCTCCGTGGCAGAGCAGCTGGCTGGCGGTGGGTGCCTGGCGTCGCCTGGGACTGTAAATGCTGCGGCGGCGAGCGCTCGACTCGACCTTGGCAGTTCCTCGCGTGGAAGCTCTCGTCGATGAGCTCACCGCGTGCGCGATATAACTGACCTGACTCGCTAGGCTTTCCTTTCTACTGCCGGCCCTCCCGTCACTGACTCTTTTTCCGACCTACAAATAAGGAATTTCAGTGAAAATCGCTGAGATTTACCTGAATGATTGTGATAATTGACTCGGGACTAGGTGAGTGCTTTCCGTGATTTTCACTGAATTATGTTATGTCGATTGAAATCTAGGTTAAGACTTCCGTCGCACTTCAACTCGCAGTTTGCCCTTCTCAATGTGCTGGTCTCGGTGAGCGGCCGCCTGGATGCATCCTCGCTGCACCAGCACAGAGTTGAGAGATACCGGCAAGCGCAAGCAACAAGAAGTGCGAGCTGTCTACTCGTCAGAGATGAAAAACCATGAGGGCGTACAGCTCGTCGCCAGCCTACAAACCGGGGCCGCCTGGTGTGCGACGTCTGCAAGCGTATCAGTGCCATGTATGGACAGCAGTAGTTGCAGCTGTATTATAAGAGTGTAGATACCTGGCCAAAGCATATCACGCGAGGTGTCTGGGGAGAAACCTGCTGCCGTGCCTCGGCCAGGCAGAACAAAGCTGCTCGCCGTCGCTGGAGATGCCCATAAAAAAAGTCTAGCTTGGCGTTCTACTGCGCCTATCGGTAGTGCGCCGATGAGTTGAGCACCTTACACTGGACGAGCACTAGGAAACGAGCCCAATCGGCTTGGACGAAGGTTTCTTGCACGTCGCTCAGTCGGCTCTTCGTGCTGGTCCTCAGGCAGGTTTTCAACTGCAGGACAAAACGAAGTTTGCACTGGTCGAGGACTTCACACGCATCAGTCTTTCGCTTACGTCCTGCGCAACGGTCTCAAGTCAAGGACCTGTAAGGCCACACAGCGCGGGAGTAAAAATCCCGGCGTGCTCACGCCGACGTACGCTTTCCGCACCGAGGCCGCTTCCCTGCTTGGTTTCTTCTCGAGGGGGGCCACGCGCGAACCCGAGCTTTACGAGGTGCAGTGACGTCACAAATCCAAGCTCTCGACGCGCAGAGTTGTCCTGGTACCGCGCAGCTGATGTCCTACTCTTGCGTGCCTGATTCTCTTTAAAGCTTAGGACATCAGTGAACCGAGCGACGTACATACCCAGTCTGGGGACCAATATCCCAACGTTCCCAGTCTGGGGGACCAATATCCGAAGCGTTCCTCATCACATCTCAATTTGCCGCCCTCGAGCGATCCAGCAGCGCTAGCACCCCCTCCACGAGATGTCTCCTCCGCCCCCGTCCGGCAAGAAAGTGGGTCCGCGCGACCTGCTGAACGGCGGCCTGCTGCAGTGCCTGGAGGCCGCGACGCTCGGCATGCCCTTCGAGGTCTGGAAAACGCGCATGGGCCGCTACCGCACCGAGTCGACGGCGCAGGCCTTCCGCAACGTGATGCGCGAGGGCGGCGGCGTCTCCGCCTTCTGGGCCGGCACTGGCCCCAAGATGGTCGAGTCCGCGTCCAAGGGCGCCATCCTGCTCTTCTCCAAGGAGGCCATCTCCGACTCGCTGCTGGCCGCGGGCGTGGGCAAGAGCGCCACCGGCTTCCTGGCCGGCGCCGGCGGCGGCGTGTGCCAGGTCGTGGTCATGGGCCCCTGCACCTTCCTGGTCACGGCCGCCGTGACGGGCGACCGCTCCATCTCCACCACGCAGCGCATCCACAACGTGTACGGCGCCCACGGCCTCAAGGGCTTCTACCCGGGCGGCACTGCCATTGCCTTCCGCCAGGCCACCAACTGGGCCTCGCGCCAGGGCTTCACGGAGATCGTGCGCGGTCGGTTCAAGGTGCTGTTCCACGGCGACAAGGACGCCAAGCTCACGGTGGCCCAGGAGGCTGGTGCCGGCATTGTGGGCGGCGGTATGGCCTGCTGGAACCACCCCTTCGAGGTGGCGCGCATCCAGATGCAGAGCGCCGCCGACCGCGGCGAGCCCAAGCAGAACATGATGCAGGTCTTCCGCACGGTGGTCAAGGAGCAGGGCTACGGCGGCCTCTTCAAGGGCATCGTGCCGCGTCTGGGTCTGGGCATCTGGCAGACGCTCTTCATGGTCACGGGCGCCAAGCTCGTGCGCCAGGCGCTGGAGGACATGGAGGCCAAGAAGAAATAGAACCTCTCGTTCTGTCGTTGCCGATGGATGGCAATGTCACGGAATGCACCGGTACGGCCGGACAGAATAATGATTTGGTGTGTGGTCGAGCTCGTGTTCACTGCTGCTACATGTCCGAGTGGAGCACCTCGCGTAGGCACATGGTAGCGAAGCATCCGCTATCGAGTGAGAACGAAAGTTGAAGCGAGAGCGCTGCAAATACGGATCACCACAGGGTGTGAGCCAGCGTAGTCAATTTCAAAGCAATAACTGCAAACTGCACGTACAATTGTCTTGCTCTTCTTGCCAAGACCACTCCAGAGCACGCGGGTACGCAACCAGCGTCCTGTAAGCACCTTTCACCGGACCAGACTCGCAGAGGGGAACTTTCGTGCCGCCTTGCTCCATCATCTACGGCATAAAACAACATTTCTGTTAGAACTCGCACGCCTTGCACATACTTGACAGCACTTAGGAACCTTAATGCACGCGTCCTTCGTTGAGTTGGATGGGAGCATTACATTCCTTCCAGGCAGTGGCAAAAGCACGAGTGAGAGAGCATCTTCCCGATCATTATTCAGCTTGACCGCTTCTGCAGCAGTAACAGCCTTCACTGCTTTATTACTCTGGCCATCGCACTGGATCAAATCACCTTCGACAACTTTGGTTCCATACTGACGCAACCGGTACGACGCCATCCGATTGAAAAGATAACTCTGGTAGGCGTGCATGTACATCACGCGACGCGAAAACGGCATGCTCTGTACCACCTGCTCGAATGCATCGCTTCCGTAGCGTTTTAGCCCCTGTAGTAGCTGCCGTTCGACGGACATACCGTGTGGCATGAACTTGAGAGCCGCCTCAGCATCGCCCGACTCGAGATAAAGCTGTTTAGCTTTTACAGCATCGTCGGAATCGCCATCCTGGACCGTCAACATCAGTCTCAGAGCACCTTCCCACTTGCCTGCGATAATCTTCTCTCCAATGTGGTGAGCTCTCACCGTGCGCGAAGGAAACCCAACGCGTTGGAAGCCAAAGTAGTTGGCGAATCCGTGACGCTTGATCCTGTCAAGTGCAGATTCGAGTGACGAGCGAAGAGCCTCGGCAGAACACTCCGTCTCAGGAAAAAGGCCCCGGAGCATTATCGAGAACCTGTTTCCATTCGCTCCTCCCAAAGACATCGGAGTCTCGATGTATTTCAGATCCCCCACTCGAATACCGGTTGCCGCACCACTGTTGACACGCAAAAGTTGATCAGGTGCCACGCCAGCCACCACAACGTGCTGGTAGGTGATGGCTGTTTTGTCTTTAGTTCCTGCGTATGAAAACGCAGAAAGCGGGCGACGAAGCTGGCGAGCTAATTTGTCCAAGCACGTGAAGTGCTCTTCGTTCGTCTACAACAGTCCAAGAAACCAGTGTTAACAGTGAAGAGGATGCATCGCCACACCACGGCAAGTTCACCTTCTGGAGAACGAATCGAAGATACCCTTGCGGGTGCGAGCGCTTGCGCTTCTTGTTGGTCTTTGGCATGAAATGCACAACTAGTCGCTGCACGCCATTTCGGGTCTCGGTCTTCGTCTTGAAAGACGACGAGCTTTTGGCAATCAAGCGGTGCAACCCCGTTCGAACCTCCTTCGTATCCTCGTGCTCAAGCTCAATTCCTACACTCAACCACACGAATATGCCAGGGTCAGCCGTAACACGAACAATCAAATCCTAATTGGGTTGGGTACCTTTCGATGCCGCGGGGTCACTCGCTCCCTTTCGGAGGAACGTAAGTAGACGCTCGCAATTCTCCAGCGTCATCCCTCCATCTCGACACTTCTTGTATACTGGATCCAGTAGCACTTGCATCTGCTGCTCTTCATGCTGGTCGTCCGAAGCCGTCGTCCTCTGATTCTTGCAGTCTAGTCCTGGAAAGCAGTTCTGGATGCAAACCTGAAGGTACACGCGGTCCCGAAATTCCGTGGGCGATGCAAGAACACACTCTTCTGCCTGTTCGTTTGCCACATTCTCGACGTCCTCAAAGCCTTTTGCTCCAACCGCTTCCATTAACGCTGCTCGCCAACCGTCTGCGGGCTCGTCAAACACCAGTCGCTCCTTCTTTTCCTTCTGCTGCGCCTCGATCTTCTTCAATATCGCGTCACGCTCGCTCTCCGTCGGCAGGCGCTCTCTCTCATCGCTAAAGGTCACCACTTCACCGCCCGCACTGATCTCACGCACCACAAAGTCCGCAGGTCTGAAGTGACATTGACACAATTGTCATCAGCGTGGTCAGTACTCCAACCCCCCGCTTCGCTGCTCTTACAACCCCCGCCTACTTCGTCTTAATGCAACCGCGCACGACCAAGCGTCCATCGCCCTTGTCGACAAACTCCTCGATTCCGACAACGGTACCGTCCAAGGCAGGCGTATTGGGCTCCATCATCGTGTGGCCACCACTTGACGTCCAAATGGTCGCTGGGCTGAAATACTTAAACATACAGTAATCAGCATCAGTCAGCATGTTTGATGCAAGTATTGTTAGCCAGTTACATCCGTTCTACAAATGTATCTACTGTATACTTGTATTTGATCGACTTTGCATAAATATTTAATTTGTAAGGGTTATAGGTTATGGTTCATTTGATTATTGATGACGGTCACTGTGTTGTGGGTCAGCTCACAATTCAAATCGGTCTCAAAATGCCCGAAGGCAACTACGCGCTGTACGGCACCAGCGCCGCGGCTCAAGCGCATGTGGACGTTAATTCTCTGCGTCAGCCTGAAGAATTCGGCAACTCGCCCAACTGCTGCAGCAGCGACGACGAAGCGACGATGAGTGGGGCGTTGCGGCGGACGAGTGAAGGCTTTCGCGACACAGTGCTGGACTTGTACGCGGCCTCGAAGGTGTTTGGCATCCACCTCATCACGTTCGAAGGGCTGTTCGTGGTGCTCTTCTCGGTGGTCACCACCTCGCTCTACTACTTCCTGGGCGGGAGCAGCACGGGCCCGAGCTTCGGCGCCAACATCTCGTGGACTATCGTGTCCTTCGCAGTGGTCTCGCCCATGATCATGCAGATCAAGCAGGCCTTCACGCGGCGAGAGCAGGCTCTGGACATCATTGCGGAGTCGAGGTCGTTGCTGGTCAATATTTTACTTGCCAATGCGCTGTGGAACTGGGGCGACAACGGACGGAAGAAACTGCCTCAAGGCCACGTACAGAAGACCAAGATGCTGTTGGAAGCGCTGCTGCACGACACCATGTCACTGCTTATCATGCCCACACTGACACGTGGGCGGCACCGGTTTACGTCTCACGGTCGGAAACGTGCCTCGCAATTTGTCACTCCGGTGAAGCACCTGCAGCTGCAGCTCGTGAACATCATTCGCCAACTGCACGGCCAAGTCGAAGTGTTGAAAGCTTGCGGCATGCCTGCCAACGAAGCCTCGCGCATTAACCAATACCACTGGCTGCTCCAAGCTCGCATCGAGAAACTACAGAACATTAAGTTCTACCGGACCCCGCAAGCCACTCGCTCATTTACCCGGCTTTTCATTATTGTGCTGCCGCTGTTCTACGGACCGTACTACGTTTACATTGCGCGTGGGAACCAGTACCAGGCCACCAACTTTGCTTTCTGTTTACTGCTTAGTGTGTCAACGAGTTTGCTGATGACTGGCATATTTAATGTGGAAAGGACCATGGAGGATCCATTCGGTGGAGGTGGCATGGATGGTGTTCATGTCCACGAGGTGTTCCAGCTGACACAGCAAATGCTGGACGAGTGCTACAACGAAAAGACGCAGCGAGTTGGACTCGAGGATAGTGCATAAAGTACATGTATAGATATTTTTTCAGAGGTGCTTGTGACACACTACGCAGATTCCATTGACTGCATTCGAGAAGAAGATGGCGTGGCTTCGTCTTGAGCGAATTCCTCGAGGATTCTGACTACGTCCGGAAGCTCCAGTCGCTCAGAGGGCTCGACAGCGCACAGCTGTTTCACAAAAGCCCAATGCTTGTCATTTTTTACGTTGACAGGTCGAGGTAAGACTCGAGATATCGTCCTTGTGATACCAGCCTTTGCTGCGGCTCGCTTGAATTTTTTGATATTGTACTTGACTGCGGCATCAGGCAACACTCCCCATGGCGATCCGCCTCGCAACGCTTCAACAATGCACATGCCGAAAGCGTATACATCCGACTCAAACGTAGCTGCACTGCAATCGGTTCCGAACAACTCGGGAGCTTTCCACTGGAATGCACCGATTGGTTCACAAGGATTGCCACAAAACCCGTCTCGCTCTGGAATGGAGCTTAGCCCGAAATCCGTCAGCATAGCGACACCAGCCTTATTTACAAGGATGTTGTTGCACTTCAGGTCCCCGTGAACGATGCCTCTTTGGTGCAGGAAAAGCAGCCCCAACGCTGCGTCGCGAAGAGCTCTCCACACCGGTGGTGGTCTACCAGCTTGACTTTCATTGAACAAGAAGTCTTGCAGGCTACCGTTCTCAGCCAACTCACAAACAAACAGGCCCGGTTGGTCTTTTTGCTCGCTGAATGAGAAGCAAGCACCATAAAGCTGAGCGACGTGAGGGTGGTGCAGGTTTTTCCAAATTGCAGCCTCGCGTAGGAATGCGCAGCGGCTTTTGGTGGGCTCTAAGTCGATGCGCTTGATGACAACGCGAGACCCGAGCCACGTGCCGTGGTAAATCTTGCCGAATCCGCCGACACGGAACGGTTCGGGGTTGATACGAACCTCGTGTCGAGGTATCAACCAGTTTTCCGTGAGCATCGAGTGAAAGTTGTTTGTCCTCGATCGGTGGGCAGGTTGAACTTGAATCCTCCATCGTGTCCTGCTTGTCGGACCTGGAGTTCTTGACGTAGCTCGACCTCGCGAGTGTTTAGTCTTCTTCAAGCCAGCTCGGACAAGCAAGCGGTCAAATCGAGTCTGGAATAGATTATGCATGTGCGTTCTTCGCTGGGGATCTGCGTCTGGTGTGGCAAACTGAGAAATGAAGCCTTAACCTCGATTCTCGTCTCCGACCTCATCCGGGCAACTGCGTCGGGGTAATGGGATGAAAAAAAAACTCGAACGGTGCGCCATGTAGGCGGAAATGAGGGCAGCATTAGCTCGCTGGCCATTTCTGCAGCGAGATCGTAAATCCGAGGCAGGAACTTCTGCTCAGCATCAACGAAACCACCATCCACTCCACCGAGCATACCATGACCCAGCAATGTGGCCACAACCTTGCCGCGCTCTCGTTGTGTACGTTGCGTGTTTGAGCCAGCTCTGTAGTGTTCACAACTGGATGCCGGTACAGAGCGCGACAGCAGCGACAATCGCGGTCGAGTGTTCTACCTGCTTGATAAAAACCCACGACTCTCGGCATGGCCATCGGCGGACTAAGGCTGCAATAACCGGAATGATTTGGAAATTATCCTTTCCTTGCCGCACATAATGCCAGAAAAAATCTGGTACGTCATTTCAGTTAGCGGCATTGGCAAAGCAATTTCCAGACAACAGGCAACGTTGGAACCAAGGACTTGTCAGTATTCCTGTCAAAGCACCCTGCCATCAGAATGACAACGGTTCTTCGTCCTCCTCGGCTTGAGCGAACCATGGGTGGCTAAGGGCTTCTGCGATCGTGATCCGGTGCGCCGGGTTCTTCTCTAGCAGTCGACGAAGCAAGACCTGGCCCTCGGGGCTGGGTGGTAGGTCTCGGCCAGACTCTCCTGGGCCAGGCAGAATGATCTTGGCACGAACGATCTGGTCAAATAGTTCCTGGGTGCTCTCGGTCATAAAAGGAAGTCTACCGAACAGGAAAATGAAGAAAACGACGCCGACAGCCCAGATGTCCACCTTGAACGGGTCGTACGGCTCGCCAGAGCAGCACTCTGGTGCTAGGAACTGGTAGGTTCCAACCGTATCTGACATAAGCACCCGTTCAGCAGCTCCATTATGTGCTCCTCCAGACACATCATCCAATGCGCCGTAGCTGAATGCTTTAGCGCAACCAAAGTCGGTAATGTGGCAACGCCCTGAGTCGTTCAGTAGAATGTTGTCTGGCTAAGCTCATCGAAGTCAAACAAAAGCACATTCAGTTAGAGATAACCGAGAGGCTACAGCAAGTAGCAGAGCAGCTCCAAACTGCATCACTCACCTTGATGTCACGGTGACAAACTCCCCGTTGATGCAAGTATTCCAGACCAAGAAGGATATCGGACAGGTAGCTCCGCGCCAGCTCCTCCGACAACGTTCCACCTGTCATGCGGCTGCAAAAATCCTTCGTATCCGGTCGATACACCATACACGGGCCGCACGCCATGTGCTCCAGCACCATGTAGAGCTTGTCGCTGTCCTCAGCCTCGATGACTTCGAACAGCAGCACAATGTTGCGATGGTACAGCGAGCGCATGATCTCGATCTCGTCGTGCACGCGGTCCAGCGCCGTCACGGCCCGCATCCTCATAGGCCCCGCATCTTCTCCAGCGCCGACTGCGGCTCCTCCAGCCCCCAGCGGCTTCTCCGCCGGCTCGGCGCAATAGTCCTTGAGTCGGCGCAGCATCTTCTTGGAGAAGATCTTCATGGCAAACAGCCGCGCCTTGGGTGGGGCAAACGCCGGCGGAGGCTGCGATGCAACTGCAACGTCGCCCTCTCCATTGGCACCAACGGACGCAGCTTTTGCGCCGTCGGATGGTGCCGCAGATCCGTTCGCGAGCCTCTCGCAGAGCTTCACCTTGCCGAAACGGCCCTGGCCGAGCGTCTGCAGCAGCCGGTAGTTGTTCACGAACTTGTCGCCCATCTCCGTCTTCCGCTTCGCCACGCAGTGCGTCTCCGCGATATTCCAGCGCCGCGCTCCGGAGCCGCTCATGATCTCGGCCACAATATGACAATCGTGACAATCGGGTTTTGGTAGTAGTAAGGAATTTGCACTACAAATCATAATAGTACATGTAAGACTAGGGACCATGAAAACAGAGCTTGGCATTATTACTACTAATTTCATGATCCAATTTATCATTGTTACTACAAATAGCACTACTATTATCAGTACAAGTGACATGGATCATTCTCCTATATTTTTCAGGGCTTGTGCCCGTGTTTGTATCATACGGTCAGGACGCTGAGTCCTGTATTTTCCAAATCGAAACGAGGGTTGATCTGACCCTAATACAATTTTGCAGCATGTTAGACCACGCCATTCTTTTTCAGGACAGGTGGTCCTTCGCAGAATTCGACTCGCGATGGAGGCCACACACACCGACGAGTTTTAGGAACTAAAGCGGAAAGCGGAGCAAATTCGAGAAAACACTGTGTGTGTAAGCTCCCGCGCGGCGTACATGAACTTTTACTGCCGTTTTGTCACGTGGCTCCTCTCTTATTATCCTGCAATTATTCCTACACAGTTTGTTGAGCGAGTCGGTGCTGTGGAGGGGCTCTCTGAGAAGCCACTGCGGCGCCGAGTGAAGCCTCTGCTTACCAGGAAGCATGATCAACCCCCAATCGTCTTTAGTGCGCTGAAACCCCAGATATCCGAGACTTGGCTTCTTACTCTGCGCAAACCGGTTGGCTCATCTCTAAGCTACGCAGCGCTCAATACTCACTGCGCCAGGTTGTTCAATCTGTACAGAGTTTACGGATGCTCGATGGGATCTGCTATGGAGAACGCGCTGAAGCAGTACTTTAAAGGGCTCAAACGGCAACTTGCCGCGACACAAGCTAGCGGAGAAGGGATGTGAAAGTGGGGAAAAAATCCACTCTCATTTGGGCTCTACGAATTTCTTTGTGCCCACCTTCTCGAACTACCGGGTAGCGATGCTATCTTCTCTCGGATGTACCTTATCATCTCGTGGAATCTTATGTGCCGCTCTGCAAACGCATTTGGTGTCAGACACTCGAATCTGGAGTGGCACGGCGACTCACTGAGAGTATACTTTGCGCACATATAGAATGACCAAGCTGGTGATCGCCCGCGTGACTCCAGGCATGTGTATACCAACCCGCTGCAATCGACAATATGTCCTGTATTCGCGCTGGCAATCTACTGGGGGACCACTACATTCGACGCTGACAGCCGCTTGTTCCCGAGCTCTCCATAATTCCCGTAATCTCCAATTCCACTCGAAAGTTGTTCACGTAACTAGTAAATATGCAAGTTCGATGCAGTAGTCATCTTCATCTGCAAGCGTCGTTCGCTGCGTTTCGTGCGTAGGTAGTCATACAACAAGCCTCCGCAGGACAAATTGGACACTGGTTCCCATGTCGTTCGTCATATCCAACCCACTTCACCTTGAACTCTCGGACAGCTCGTCTCGTGCCGGTCGACAACGGAGTTCGGTCATCGAGAATAGCCTCGACCTCAAATTCGCCAGAGAGCCGATCAGGCTCCCAGCTATCTTTGGGAACCAACTCCTCGTCGAAGTCTACTCGCGTAGCCTCGGTCACCTCAGATGCTAGCCGGCGTTTCGGTCGGTCAGCAAATTCGTTCACGGCCTTGAGTCGAGAGACTTGCACCAACGGGTAAAATCTGTATCTACTCCGACCAGGTAATTCCAACTCGTATTCAAACTCCTCAACCTTCTTCTTCACAGAGAATGGGCCGTGCCATCTGTGAACCAATTTCTTGGTCAGCCCCGACTTCACGCGTTCCATGTACAACCAGACTCGGTCTCCCTGTTGAAAGAGAGGCCTCGGTCTCGCGTCAGAAGCATCATCAGCTGCCCCTGTCTCTACTGGGATCTCGTCTGACGCCTCGTTATCGTCACCAGTGGCCGATACCGCTGCTTGCTCACGTCTCCCAAGCAACTCGTTGTGTTTCTTCGCTCTCCGAGCTTTCTCGGTGGCTTGGTATTCCATAGCCATTCTCCACGAAATTTCTTGTTGTCGGTTCACCTCTCGACGCCACGCCAGTGCGTCGGTGTGGCTTCCAGAGCCTCGTCGGAGCGACGACGACATTGCTCGAAGCGCCGACTGCGCATCCCACCCATGAACGAGGTAAAACGGGGTGTCCTTCCTCGTTCCGTCTTGTGAGTTATTGATAGCGAAAATCAGTCGTTCGGCAATCTCGTCCCAGTCCTGTTGCAAAGGGTCGTCGGATTGGTGGCATACTTCTGCACGAGGATGACGTCCCCAGTCGCTCACACCTGCTGCTCGACGCTCCAGCACTACGCCGTAATCACCACGCCACCTTCGCTCCCGCAATCGGGTCCAGAGTGATCGCTGCACAACATCACGGATTAGTAGGAAAGAGACAAGAAGAAGGACACGCCGGCGCTAATGCGCAATGGCACCAATGCCCCCCCCCGCTGTGGCAATCGCCACCTTGCCGCTCCACTTCGGACAAAGTTTCAATATTACGTATCGCGAAGTACGGTCCTGACTGTGTCCTGCAAAATCCGTTCAAGAGTCATTTTTGGAGTGCTTTTGGAGCATTTATCGTCGCTTTTGGAGCATTTATCCCACTTTCGGGTGTATTATGATCAATGGTTTGGATGGGTTCGTCTGCACTGATTGCTGCAAGCAGGGTTTGATAGTAGTGGGCCTTTCAAGGGATTAGTACGATTACTAAAACTGACTTGGTATTTGTATCGAGATTAGTCTTAGTTCTACTAACTGCGAAATAAATGTTAGTACTAATACTAATATCACTACTAATATCACTACTAAATGACTGTAATCTACCTCAGGCTGTTCTTACTCTCCTCCATTCGCTGAATTTCTGCCCGGTTGTGGTGCAGTACTAGCTGTCGTTGTGCTCACTCGTTGTCGGTGCGAGCTCGAAGCGGACTCATACAAAAGAACCAGTTGAGAATACACGTTCTTGAAACGCAGTCGACGAGCTTCGGCCGAACCAAACTCGTGCAAGCTTTGTAATTATCGGGTACTCGTTCTCACCGTATTCACGGAACCAACGACAAACATCAATGTGTTGGCAGAGCTGCTCAACGTTCCAAACGTTAGTTCCTTGCTTAGTTCGCATGCTTAGCTTTTCCAGGACCGCGTCGCGCTCTTCATAGTTAACGTATTGTTGTCTAGCCACATTTACCCAGTCAACTCGATGATTAAGCCATTTCTCCACCAATTCATCAGCTGCTACGTCCACTTCATCCTCGACTGGGTTACGGTCTGGTTGCTGCGATACGGCCTCACCGCATAAGCGTTCCAGCTCATTGTCCGACGCTGAGAGGCTCTCGTGGCCAGGCGAGCTGGAAGTATACACTTCCAAGGCGTCGTCGTGGGTGCTGCTTGCAAACTTTGCCCTAAAAACACACGGTGCTCTTTAAATAGTTGTTCTCTGATTTCCTCCAAAATGTTGTTCGTAACAGATTCAGCTGTGTCCGGGATCTGAAGGAAGTTCTTGGCCGCCTATTTTGTCCGTGGGTCCAGTAGCATGGCCATACCCATTTGAACGGATGGAGTGGGCAATCTCGCAGCAATTTGGTGCAGTGTTTGCTTGATACAGCGATGACCCAAAGCCGAAATATCATCAAATTTGACCGTGACACGCGGAAATGATTTTTCATTTGCGTCCTCTTCGCGGTTTCCGTCAAGTTGATACTGAGAAAATTTGTAAGTGTTCATGCGTGCAGATGCCATTCGAAGCAGCACATACGTTGTCAATGAAATCATATTTGCGGACTGAGACTCAACCAGAGCTAGAGCGGCAACTCGTTCCATGATCGTCTCCATCTCAACGACTAATTCCCAATCTGCGGCAGAAATACTGTTGAACACCTCCTTCTCGTGCCCTGCCAACTTTGCATTATGAAAGTACGCTCTGAAAGCGGTGTAGTTAATGAAACAGCTTAATAGCAGAAGCAACTCTGACGTCCACATCGATTATTGCTGCTAGTTGAGGGAGGGGTGGAAAAGCTGGACCTCGGTAAAGCGTGCAATACGTTGGGGGGATTTGCTGGAAACAAAATAGTTGTTCAGCGCTCGTAATTTCCGGATAACTGCGGCGCCTTCTGGAAAGGCTCCACCCGCCGTCACTACCACCTTCTTGATCGCCAAATTAGTAGTGGGGTCAATTGAGTACTGTGAGCGCACATTCTCCTTAAGGCCAATAGTATATCCGAGACACAGATTGAGAGCATGCATTGCGCAATCTGTCTGGAGCGTCGTATCAAACTGCTTCGATATCTTCCTTGCAGCGGGGGCTGTGTCCGAGATCGAAAAATGCACCATTGCCTCAATGTCCACACCGAACCATCTTTTCCGCTCCACATTTAGTGGCTTTGCCACTTTCTCCGAGTTGTGGGCATCATTTTTTGTGAGTGCCAGCAGAGCCAATTTTACAAACCACCTATTCCGGTCAATATACGATACCGAAGCGCCAGCAATGCAGTTCTTCGCACTGTTTGTCCAGAGATCGTACATTGGCGACCCCCCATGGCGCCTCAAACTCTGCAGCTTCGTCAGGCACCGCAGTGTTCGTCGGGCAAGGTCGACCTCCCGGCGCCCCTCCTCCATGCGCCCACCGCGACCCCGGTGGCACTGGATCTGGATCCTTTGTGACTTGCTGCAGTGTCCATCGTCATCTCCGGACTCCTTCCTATCTGAGAATTCTGTAGTGGATCCGACCACTTCGTCTGGATCCGAACTTGCGAATAACATCTACACGCATCCCACCATCCGTCTTCAGGTATGCAGCCTTCCTACATCCTCTCTCTCGCTTCATCCGCTACGACGACCAACTCGCCGAGAGGGTAACCACCTCCTTCTTCTTCTACGACCTCCCCGCAGAATCTTCTACCAGCTTCGTCGCATCCACAACCAACTTGTGAACGCGGATCCACCTTCATCTCATCTGCAGCCATCCTGCAGATCGTCAATAATCAATACCACTCGCAACAACCAACTTGTCGCAGTGGCTTCCACCACTCATGCTCCTTTGTGCGACTGCATCGCCTGAAAACGGCTCCGCTTCGCCCGATCCTGCAAGAACTCGCGCAGCAGTGCGCCGCAGTTCAGATCCGCTTCGTCAACCCATGTAGACTCGTCATAGCCTCGCCAGTGTACCTCAAATTCACGCAGCATCCGTCCATATCGCGTCCGGCGGCCTGTCCTCTCGTCAGTGATCTTCTCAACTTCGTATTCACCTTCTTCTAGCTCTTGATCTCAACTGTCCTCGGGCAGCAGGGCTTCATCGAAATCAAAGCGATCTGCCTCGTCCACTGCCAGACGTGTCATCGGTCGATCTGGGAAGATCCTCACAGGTTTCAGCTTGGACACATACACCACCGAGAACAGGTGGTAGTCTGTCCCGGCTGTCTCCAGTCGGACAGCGAAAGTGCTCACCATTTCCGCCACGCGGAAGGGACCGTGCCACATATGGGCCAGCTTCCTCGCACATCCTTCCTTGACTCGGTCCAGGTATAGCCACACACGGGACCCAGCTTCGATCGAATGTGGATCCGCGTCGTCATTGTGCTGCTCAGCGCGACCTGCAATGGCCTTCTTCAATCTCTCATTCACATCAGCTCTTGCTCGCTGGTAACAGCGCTGGATCCTGTATCGCCATCGACGTGGATCCCGATCCCGACGTCTAGTATTGCCCAGGGGCAGAGTTGCCTCCAGCGTCGTTCTTGGATCACATCCATGCGCCAGGTAGAACGGCGTATCGCCTCGGATCCAATCATGTGCCGTGTTGAGGGCGAAGGTCAGACGTTCTGCATATTCATCCCAGTCACGCGGTTTTCCTCTTCGACATACATCTTGATCGCCCTTGTCACTGTCTGCACCATCCGCTCTGCTGTGCCGTTGGCCTGCGGTCGATAGGCCATCGTGGCTCGTTGTCGCTGGCCAAGGATCCTATTGAAGGCCTTGAAAAAGTCAGACATGAACCCAGGTTCTCTGTCATGGCGGATCACCTCACTCGCGCCAAAACGCCGGCACACACACTCTTCGTAGGACTCCGCAATCGCATGAGCTGTTCGAGAAGCACTCGCCTTAGCGATGACGTATCCTGCGAACAGGTCTACCCAGATCAGGAGTTCGGTGTGGCCCTTGCACGACTTGGGCAGCAAGGGGATGTGATCCGTGGCCAGGATCTGAAACGGGTAAATGGCTTGTATGTTGCCCGGCGACTCGCCACGGATAGTAGGTCGGCCCTTGCCCGTCCCACAGTTCACACACTCGCCCACGAACCGCTGTACGCTCCGGAATAACCCTCGCCAGTAAAAATGACCCTTGATCCGCTGATATATACGGCTGATCCCTTGGTGACCACCCTCGAGACTGACGTGGTTGTGATGGAGCAAATCTTCGTGTAGCGTCTCGGGAATAACCAGGCGCAACAATCCGTCCCTCTCTTCTTCTGTCCTCCGGGACGGTGGGCAGTAGTAGAGCAGATACTGTTCGTCCACTTCGTAGTCCGCCGCAAGGTTGCTGCACGCGCGAGCTTCGTCCTTCTCCAGATCCTTCACGTCTCCCTGAAGGTACTTCTTGAGATCCATTATCCACTTCTCTTCATTCTCAGCCTGCCGGATCCGATCCACCATCATCTGGCGTACTGCTTCCTCTTGCAACCCGCTAGGATTTTTCACGTTCCGAGGCGATCGGGTTGCCATAGCTGTGATGCGAACTGTGGGCTCCTCCGTTGCCGCAGTAAGGATCTCAGGTAGCCGAATCAGCGTCACCAGATCCTCCCGCGCTCTGCCTTCCGTCACTCCTGCTTCTCGCTGTAGCGCAGCGCTAGCCAGGCTGTCCGCACTTGCGTTTCATGTCCGCTTGACGTGGAGCAGATCGTGCTCCGGCCAGGCTCTCAGTTGATGTAGAGCCTTCTGACGTAGCAGCGTCAACGCCGGTGCCTTGCACTCAATCTCGCCCTTCATCTGTCGGATCACCAAATTGGAATCACCGTAGATCACCAAACGCCCTCGGTGCAGATCGCCCAATAGATCAAAACAGAGCTGTAATCCACTGTACTCCGCTTCGTTGACTGTCATGTCTTCAGCCCATGCTGACGCCGCCTTGACTACGGTCCACTCAGGCAATTTCCACACGATCGCGCTGAATGCACCTCCACCTCGTTCTACTCGGGCAGAGCCGTCGAAACTCGCAATCAGAAGCTCCTCGTTGGACTTCACAGTGGGAACCGGTGTCTCTACCGCTCGGCGGGGCTCCTTACGGGGTGCAATCGCAACCAGTGCCTGATCGACGGTGGATCGGGGTGTGATACATGCGACAAGCGGTCCTAAGATTTCGTCCTCGCCTTTGATACACTTCGTGATCTCCAACGTCCAGGGCGATAGCAGTGCGGCCCATTGTCCAAGGCGTCCCTGCAATCCAGCAGCGCGGAACAGCCAAGATAGTGTCGAGTGTCGAGCAAGGACCTTGATGGACCCGTCGGGGCATTCTCTGAGCCCCCTCCAGGCGCCCCGGACCGCACGTCGATTGTCGTGTCCGCGGTAATGGGTGTCGGGGACGGGGCATGATTACGCCCATGTCTCAACTCAGGCGTCGCAGATACATGTCGCCGACTAACACTCAGGGGGCGGGCAGAGACCGATCGGCGGTGCTCGCGCACTGCCGGCTCGAGGTTCTTCGGCCTCGTGAGGATATTGGTCGGCGTCTTGTACTCCGCGCGGTCGACAGCGGGCACCAGATCTGGCGGCGGCGGCGCCTCCGCTGCGGCAAGCGCAGTGTCGGTGGTGGCCTCCCACGCCAGGGTCTGCCACTCGGCGTAGCGCCGGGATCCGACCGAGACGAAGCCCCGCTGGTGGGGCACGTTGTTTCCCGTCAGCCACAGCCCGATCTGAGCGTCTTGGCAAAGGATCAGCTTCGCGTCGCTCAGGTTGGTAACGTGTAGGTAGTGAAGCTTGCCTGGACCTTTTACCAGAGTTGGTACCCATCGTTCACCGCGTGCTTACCACAACTTCACTCCGTCCGATGCGCGTATACGCAGCGGGAACTCCATGGACTGAGCGACCTCCAGGACGAAGTATCCGCGCATGTGCATGGGGCGGACCTTGTTGTTGATGATCCGACGGCGCCCGTGCAGCATGACGCCCACTTCGTCCGGCAGACACATGGATCCGTCGCCGAGATCCAGCCGGACCCCAGCGGGGACCATGAAGTTCATGCCGAGGATCGCCTGGTAGTCCGGTGGCAAATCATCTCCGACCCAGACGTCGTAGAAATACACCAGGGATCCTGCCTAGGTAAGCTTGATCCGTGTGCGGCCTGTTGCGACGTGCAGCTTCTCACCGATGCCGAGGCATTCTTGACTTTGACTTGTGTCGATGTAGCATCCTACCTTACGAGCAAAGGTGGCATCGATGATCGACACCTCGGATCCTGAGTTAAGAAGCGCTACAGCTTTCACGTCGTTGATCTTGCTGTTCGCTTTCGCCTGCTTGAAGTGCTTGTCGGGGACGTGATACTTCCAGTATCCACGCGACTCGCCCGGCCGCATGTCCAAAGTCATGGTGACCTCGGAGCGCTGGTAGTCGTCAACAGGTCGAAGACTCGCAACCATGGCCGTACGTTTCGCATGAAGTTCACATGTATTACCGAATAGATCCGCTTGCGACTTGCTAGCATGATCCTTTGGCTTCTTCTCCACAAATGCATAGATGAAAGAGCTAGAACGCTCGTCACGTACCGGGTTCAACACCTTCGAGCGTCCTAGTTTAACATCTTCTCGGCAACTTCAGGTAGGAGTCCTGGATGCTTGCTGGGGTCGAACCACTGACGGATGAGGTTGTAGAACTCTTCCATCTGGCACTTGCCGTGATCGTGTAGCTGGCCACAGCCACGACACACGAAGAAAAACGGTCTGACGGATGTCCTCTCTTGCCACACTTTTGACAGGTCAAACGCTTCCAGCACCCGAGATCCGAGTGTCTGTGCGATCCACAGTGCGAGCAACGGTGCGGGCCATCCCGGCCGAAGCGTGGACGGTGATCCTGCTGTTGCTGAGCTTCACCTGGCGCATTATTCGGACGACCAGGATCCGGGGCTCTCGATGGATCCGCCGCTGCAAGTGCGTGGGGCTGATCACTTGCAGCCGCCACGTACGCTCGGCACTGTTCAGCTTCGGATCCGTACTCGGGTCCAGAGTCGCGGACACGGACTGGTGCTGGCGTCACATTCGACTTGGGGGGGTACTTGCTGGATCCGGTCGACTTCTTCTGCCAGAACTTCGCACGTTCACGCGCGCGGAGTACGTCTTCCAACCGATCCGCATCCGACAAGCGTAGCAGCGTGAGCTGATCCGCGAGGTCCGGGTCTTCCAGCGTCTCGATAAAGTGTTCCACGTGCTTGAGGCGGGCCTTCGCGTCGCCGTCCTTGATCTTCAAGCGACCGCGCATGCCAGCGACGTTGAGACGATGGAGGTACTCCAATCGTGTCTCTTCCTATCGCTTGCGCGCGTGGTAGTACTGCCACGCGACCGAGACTCTAAGCCCACAGTACTGCGTCTGGAAACTCCGGAGCAAGTCGCTCCACTTCGTTCGCGTGGATCGGCTCAACTGTCGGTACCAGTTTCTCGCTGGACCGGTCAGCAGATCGGCGAATGTGAGGCACTTTTCTTCATCCGTAGCTTGATCTCTCGTGAATGCAGACTTGACTTTACTGATCCATCCTCGTGCACGTTCTTCGTCGTGATCCTTGCCTGTGAATTCCTTCAGATCCGAGATGGCCGATATCTTGACACGTTGGACAGTGCGTCTTTACTGCCGATCGCTCACCCACGAGGGGCTTCAACAGATTGAAGAGCGACCTGGCGGTGATCTTGACCGCGTCGAGCTTCAACTTGAAGAGGTCGTCCGCGTCAAACGCTCCAGCCGTGATGCCGGCTTCTTCCAGCAGACGCAGCAGATCCACAGCCGCATCCAGCTGGTTCGTCGTCGACGACGGTGCTAGCACAGGTCCGGCGAAGGATCCGAGCAGCTCCGGCTGCAAGATCCGCATCACTGGGTCTCTGCGCAGGAAGTCGTTCAGCTCCATGCGCACGTACGCCATCTCCAACTTAGATCGCGACCAAGCAGACTTCAATACAGCACGATCTTCGCCATCAGAATCGGGTGCTTTGAGTTTCTTTCTTGCGGCCTTCGTCTTCCTAGACGTAGCACCTGAGGCCGCACGGGTGGTGGTGGATGAAGGTTCATTCGCTTTCGCGGACGGACCCTCGTCCGGCAGATCCTGACTCGCGTCAAGACCTGCGGGGGTCCCCGAAGGGACCTGGGGAGGAAAGCGAGGTTTCTCTTCCTGATCCGTTGCCAGATCATCCTCTATTCCGTCGGCAGAACTCCTCCCAGGGCTCGGTCGATCCGTGGATCTCTCGTTCAGCGACGCCGCCGGTGATCCAGTCTCCGTCGACGGTTCATCTCCCGATTCATTGCTCACTTGCGCATCATCTTGGAACTCACGGTGAAATCCCGCGTCGCCAAGAGATACGGGCACGCGCACCATTGTGGTGGAGCAGATCCGCTATAATTCTAGGGATCCAAACTCACACGCACTGCGCCCAGACACCGACTCACAGAAGGGGTACTCCGACGGCCGTGTAGTTGCTGAGTGGTTCACCTTGTGTACCCGTCGGCGGGCTGGTACAGCTCTCTCGTTGACACGAGATGCGCACTTGGTGAGCCTTGAACGTCCTTGTGGGGACTTGGGAGGTTGGTGGATCGGCGTGGGGGTTCCTTCACACACGATCCGGTGGGGTTCGGCCTTAATCTACTTGAGTAGGCCTTGTGGATCCGCAATAGAAATGCAGGATCCGGAGTCGTTCCTTCTTGAGTTGTCCTTGTTCCCTCGCGGGGTCGTCCTTGTTCCTTTCCGGGGCTTGCCGCTTCCAATAGCGGGATCTTGAGGGGGGTTGAGAGGCTGAAGGGCGCGCGCTACCTGGCCAAGCTATCCAGGGGCTGCCACGTGTGCGGGAAGAACGCAAAGTTCACTTGATCTATGTATGGGGCCAATACAAATCCCTAGCCAAGTGAGTCTTCCAGTACAAATTCGGGTCTGATTCAAGTTTAGGCTCTGGCTATCCTGGGCCCTACGATCCCTATCCCAACAGATCTCCCTATAACTGGCTCTTGTGGCCTGCTTGCGCACTCTACCTATGGATCCCTTCTCCCTCGAGGTGGGTACAGCACTAAACTGGCCGGATCCGATACATCACTTTTACCTATGGTCCGGATCCCGGACCCGTCCCGTATGTAAGATCCGTGTGTCTCACGGTCTGGATCCATCACTTTGGGGACGCTGCGGTTGTCTCCACCTGTGCCACCTCAACTGCTGCATCGATCTCCATCTTTCCCCGTCTGTAATACCACAAAGAACTTGAAGACACACTCGCAGCTGCAAAACCTGCATGCCGAGCGCTTCATTACTACCTGGAATCAAGCACAGCAACCGTAGCGTAGCTGACTAATCTCGTCGAGAGCTCGGCTTTGGTACACAGCTCGTTGCTGCAGAGATGATTAACTCAAATGCTGCAAAGAGACGTCTCATTTAACTCTTCCCAGCAACAACCAACCTTCGCAAAATGCATTGCTGTGGCTATGACACAGAAATTCGAAGAATGAACGAACTGGACAGGAAAGAATTGCGCAAGAAGCCAGCGAACCACCCATTGCGTACGGCCTTTGAAGATAATGGACGGGTTGAAGATCTGCTATATTAGTAGCGCTATTAGCACTGATAATCTTGAAATGCTGAACTACAAAGTAATTGTTTCAACTAGTGGGATGGCCGAAGATGTCGAAGGAGAGCTGGCTGTGCTTCCGGAACTTAGCGCCAACACAACGGACGAAGTGACGATCGAAGATATTCAGAGAACTATATGCATATTCTTATGAATAGTAGTACTAGTATCACTACAATCGGTACTAATTCTCAGATTACTACCTAAAAATGTTCTTAAAACGTTTAAGAGCAGTTTCATGTGGTGCACATGATATTGCGCGAGCGCGAAAAGTAGGCGAGGTTGCTGCTGACACTCGCCATGTCGCTCAAGAACCTCAAGCCGATCGCCATCAAGCGGAACCCGTCGCTGTCCGACGGCTACCAGCTCTTCCCCATCGCAGACAAGTGGGCGGAGACGCTACCGGAGCGCGTGCCGCTCCAGTTTTCGCTCTTCCGGTGTGTGACGAGCGTCAACAGCTCGAGTCCTGTCGATCAATGTGTCAATTTGTTCTAATGCATTGTGTTCGCTGCAGCTACTTGGGCTTCTACGTGGCGTGCACCAAGAACGGCAAGTCGACGGTGGTCAAGTCCCGCGCGGTGGCGGCGCTGCGCGTGACCATCCAGAACGAGGACAAGGTGGTGTTCAACGAGCGCGTGGGCACGGCCTTCCCCAACGGCGTCTACTACGTGCAGGACATCCTCCTGGAGAACGCTGGCGTGCACACGGTGTGTGTGACGGTGGAGGGGGGACTGGCCGACGACCTGGCGCCGCTCGTGCTCAAGACGCAGGTGTTTGAGTTCATGGAGCTCCACGAGTGCCCGGACCTGGAGAAGGGGGCGTATCAACCGCTGCGCGAGTTCGTACTCAACTGCATCAAGAACGGACACCGCGAGCAACTTCGCGATGACTCGTTCCTTGAGACCTACGTGCGCACGAAGAAGCACTCGCTGCGTAACATGGATGCAAGGGTGCGTGATAGATAGGTAAAGGGCGACGCCGGTGACTGTTGCCTTGTGTTGTGACGCCTTGCTTTGCTCTTGTGTTTGGTTGATTCAGTGGTGGTTGAGAGCGTTCGTGGAGCACACGCTGGATCGCGAGGAGCGTCAGAGACTTCTGCAGATTAATGCCGCGGTTCGTGTTTTGATCGTGGGTTTTCTTAATCGCGCAAAATGTTGACCTGGTGACATGCTTCTGTTAATTCTTGCAGAAAAACTCTTGCCGGACCACACACAAGCGCAAGCAGGAGCATCCAAGTGCGTTGCCAGCTTGGAAGTTTGCTCGCTAGTGATGCTGGCAACTGACCCTTTGCTCAATTTTCACTTTACTAAAGGCCGCACGGCCGACAAGAAGGAGCACGATCATCTGTTCGCACGTCGGAAACGGGACTGGAAGCGTGTACGCGCAGGGGATGTACGAATGTTCACGACGGAGCCACTGCACGGTGAGAATGATAACAGTTTGGAAGGCGTGCGAGTTAGTGACTGATGTGTTTGCTTCTATTTGTCTCTTTTCAGCGGGGGCGACTACCACGGTGTACAGCAGCAAGGAAATGTTCCGCCAGCTAAGCCTCTACGCTCAAGTCTAGTTGGGCCCTGCGCACGTGCTTATCAGCCAGCGAGTAACCTAGCGTACGTCTACATACTAGTAATACACGCACTTGTCGGATTAGTCGGAAAAGAACGGCACGGAAATCGTGAACTCGAGTGACGGTGCGATCGGCATCTTCGCCGGGTTCTCGAACGCTGCTTCGTAGTACTCCCAAAGCACCAAAACGTACTGCGATAGCGCACGCTCCGCGTAAGCCTCCAGCTCCCGGGGGAAATAGCGTTTAGCACGTGCAAGCTCTCCGTTTTCGAGACTCTCGTGCCGGTGTTTAGCCGGATCCATTTGCTCGGCAATCATCTTGAAATTCGCGTCCAGTTTGCTCGCGATAGAAAGATCCACTGATAGTTCCTCGTCAACGAGGCTGTCCCGAAACACCGCATCGCCCCCGCTACGGGTGCGCTTCAATCGTGCGCTAGCGTCCCAATTCGTTAAGCGTTGAAGCGCCTTCTTGCCAACGGCTGCCTTCTTCACCGGATCCATCTCACTGTCTTCAGTGGGGCGCAGCATGGCCTGAGCCAGCTCACTCAGGTGGCTCAAGTAACTGAGTGCAGGCGATGCAGCCGACAAACTTGAACCGTTGGACCTAGATCGAGGGCCGACCTCGAAAAATGGGGTCTGCGCGAGCAGAATTCGGTCGGATGCGCTGGGTAGATCCAATCGGTTCGAAGCCGAAGTCTTAAACACGATCATGTAGCAGAAAATCTTCCGAATCTGCACCGAGGTAACAAAGTCGTAACAAACAGGTGAGGAGATCACACGCATACAGCTCAAGAGAGCTCAAAAAAGGCAAGGGATATTTACCTCTTCATTCCAATGCAGAAAGAAATGGAAGAAGTTCTCGCGCAGGATGAGCTCCGCGACAAGCCGCTTGCGAGCGATGGTCGGCAACAAATCTGTCAAACAACAAAAAGATGACTCTCTGTCAGCCACTAATACTTACCAGCACGATAGCATGAGTACCCTTACCGATGCAGTTGTAGATGCACGTGAGAACTTTTAGCAGGGTTTGTACATGCGAAGACTGCAAAGCGCTGCGCATGCTGCTCAAAAAGTAGTCACAGTCGAATACTGCTCCCAGACAGTGACGAACGCGACCACCAAATTTTCCTGGGGTTGGCCCAGCCTCTGTTGCAGCAGGCATTGCAGCCATCGAGGCTACCTCGAGCATGCGTTGCAAGATACCAAACGAGTAATTGACGCTTGTAGGGTCAAGGATGTTGGTGCTTTCCAGGATGACTTGCATCAGCACATTTACCAGCGTCTCGTTCTTCAGCACCTCGCTGCCGGCATCCAGCACAGTGTCGATTTCCCGGTCATTCCAATAGTCTTCCCACGGATCGCTTGTCTTGCCCTCGATAATGGAAAGAATGCGGTTCACCGAAGGCAAGGGCGAAGTGCCAGCACTTGATCGCGCGCGCCGTTGACACATTCGCTCAAAAACTGCCACATACAAGCGCACGAGTGCAAAGTAGCCGGGCACACAGTGCCACAGAATACGGCCATCCGCGTAGCGATGATTGCACCAACTACTCACATCACTCAGCACGGCGGCCACGAAAGTTACCGCCATGAGGTCATCTCTGCCTGGCGATTTTACCCGTTCGATGAAGAGGTCCAGTCCAACATCAATCTTGTCTTGAGTTGTCACAGCCAGCTTCACGAACGCATCATTCTGGAGCTTGTGCCCGATATACAGCAAAGGGAGCTGATAAATGAAGGTCACTTCTTGCTCCTCACCGACGCGGTTCACGCCCTGCTGGAACACAGCTTCGAGCGCGGCGGCGATGGATTTGTTGCTGGAACCCTTTTTCAGCATATCCTGCGGAATGCCCGGTGTGCTGCCGCCCTTCACGGGCACCACCAGCCGATCTGTACCGCGGTTCGACTTGTAGTCTGAGAATGACGAGAAAATTTCGAGCTGCAAGTCGACACCACTGATGCGGTCTGGTCGACACTTAGATTCTACAGAACCAGTATACAAAAACTGGAGTCAGTCACCTACAGCCAATACAGTATTCCCAAAATCGAGTTCGATACCTGAGAGGTCGTTCCAGTGTCGGCGATATTGTCGAGGGCTGCGTAAGCTGCCGGTGGTGCTCCCCCGGTGTGCAGGCCGCCGACGGTTGGTGTTGGGAGGGCGGGCCCCATTCTTCACCCCGTTCAAATTTCCACTCGATCCGTTGCTCGTTCCATTACTCGCTTCTCCCGTCCCCTCGAGCTTTTCCGTGCACTGCAGCACAGCTTCCAGCAGCTTTGGGGTTGCAAACGGGAACCGGAAATACACCGCCGTGTAGATATGCGCGACGAAAAACCGGTGCTCCTCAGCCATGAAGCGTGCCTTGCGTATCTTGACGGAGCAGAAGCGCACGCTTCGTTCCAGTAAACGGATATACCGCTTCGACACGAGCGAGTCCAGATGCACTTGCTGTCCGTCCAGTGGGTACCCCTCAATGAACTCCACACGACGGCAGATATACACCGCCGCCTGCATGTAGAGCGCGCGACAGCGGTTGCGCACGGGCACATGATCGACCATGTCCATCAAGTAGTCCCTATCATTGCAGCAAGCATCAGTACATCTCGCCCCAGAGCGCGAAAGTCCTCCTCATCTCACGTACCACAAGTCGAGCAGCACCGTTTGACCCACGTGCAGCGGCAGCATCTTGTTAAAGTACGAATGGTAGGTGAGTTTGCGGTCCCCAGAGGCTCCGGCGCTGCCGCCGTTGGAGGCCTCGGCCGCCGCGGCCGTGCCGAAGTCCAGGTAGAAGAAGAAGGGACGGCGCAGCAGGTCCAGCGCCTCGGCCAGCGCCAGCATCTTCTTCTCCAGGCTCCAGCCGTTGAGCTCCGTGGAGCGGCCGGCGCCGTTGAGCACCATGGGCTGCGTGGGGCGCATGCTGCCGTTGCTGGAGATGGTGGGGGTCCCCGGCACGGCCGAGATCTCGCGGTTCTTGGCGATGTTCTTGAGCTGCTGGTGCAGCTGCGCGTTGAAGACCAGTCGGGCCTTCTCCGGGTGGCCGGCGGTGCGGCTCAGCGTCGCGTCGGCCATCCTCGCTACTGTCTCGGAGGGGGTCCTGCGCTGAATGATACCTATGTTCGCGGAACGGGTTTGAAAGGGAGCGCGTTTGTCTTGGCGTTTGTATGCCCAGCGCGTTTCCATTATTTGCACGAACTACAGACACCAGTTCAAAACTACACGTGTTTACCTATGCACTAACGCATAGGACCCTCACTAGGTTAATGCGAAACCTGGCTGGGGTGTTCGGCCCTCACAGTTGCAGTCGAGCGGTGGCGGGATAAGCTGCAATATCTTACCACCGCTCGCCTGCACCGATCCTTGTCATTGGAGGTGCGAGCTGCAGTTGCCACCGCTTGTGTGGCGAGCCGACTTTCTATGCGGGGGGGCTGCCATTTCAGCCGCTCTCCACAGCTCCGCGGCGGCGAGAAGACAACCTGGGGCGAAGTCAAGCGCGATTTGAGCTCAAATTTTGCGCGCGCAGTGGTGCTTCAAGGTCTGGTCGTGAGAGTGCAAGTTTGTCGGGCTCTCGTGCACGAGACGGATGAGTACACGCGGGGAACCGAACCTTCACTTGGCGCGGCAGGAGGATCCAACTTGGACGCAACTTGGATCATCCAAGTTGCGTCCCATCCGGGGAATGCGGAATGGAACAGGCAATGCCGAGCAAGACCGGTGCATTCCGCCCTCTCGAGCCCGTGACTAACGCCACCGAAATGCTGAAGCCTGTGTGTGTGGGGGGGGGTCAGCTACAGTAGCTGGGCCAGCAGCGCGGTCGAAGTTGGGGCACGAGTATCCCGAAGATCCCCACCCAACCTTTGTGGCAGGTTTGGAAAGCGATGAAGAAGACATGACGTCGATATATATCGTATTAAATAGGTTCTATAGTTAAAAGTCTATGATGGCTCGCGTCTCGGAGGTGTGTGAGGGCTACCGATCGGCCCCGCTCCGCTAATAAGTTATCGCGCGAGTCTGTTAGAGGCCGTTTCAACCGCTGCGTATGACCGCGCACTCACTCGTTCCAGAACTCCGAGAGGTTTTCCTGCGGGATCTTGCGCGAGGCGCGCAGCACGAGCATTTCTTCGCGCACGGGCTCCGAGACCTCGTCGCCCTTGCGGTCCATGTCCTCCGCCAAGGCGACGACCACCTCGTCGCGGAAGCGCACGGTGCGGCGCGGGGCCGCGAGCTCGAGCTCCTGGATCTTCTCCACGAGCACGTTGCGGCCGGCGTTGGCCTGCTGGATGACGACCTGCCTCCGCTGCTCGCTGACGCTCTCCGTGGCCTTCTCGATCTTCTCCAGCACGCTCATGGCGCGCTCCCAGTGGTTCTGCAGCATGAGCATGAGCGCGTGCTGGCGCGAGGTCTGCAGGAACGTGAGCGCCTTGCGCACGCCCGCGCAGCCGGTGACGCGCGGCCACTGCGCGGCTGTGGCGGCGACGTCGCCGACGGGCGTGGCAGCCACGATCTCCTCCTGTCGCGGCTCGACGGCCGTCATCGACGAGCGCGGCGAGGACTCGATCTGGCGCTTGCCGACCTTGAGCAGCGCCTCGCTGGTGGCCGAATCGCGGCTGGAGCTTAGGTCCTCCACGCTGGCGCCGGCCGAGAGCGCCGGCCGCACGCGCTTGAGCAGGCGGCGCGACAGCTCCTGAACTTGCACGACGCAGGACGTCATGGTCTGTCTGTAGCTGGGTAGCTGTGGCTGAGGGGTAGACTAGTGCGTGTATAGGACGAGGGCGGTGCGGTGCTCGACGTCAAATACAAAGTGCCGAGGTCGGGAGAGACCGCAACCGTCTTTCGTTTCAGGCGGCGAGCGGTGCACCTCTGCTCAGCCGGGCCGCGCTTTCCGACCAAGTGGCGGCGCTGCGGTTCGGGCAGCGTTTGTGGCCGCCCGGCGACGTCGCGACAAACTGGAACGGCCGGCGCGAGCAGAGACCTGGTCGACACCTTGGGGTTCTGCGGCGCGCTGCTGGGCGCAGCTTGGTTTCGGGGAAAGCCGCAGGCACTCACGGGTTGGCCGACGAGGTCCGCTAGCGAGGCCTGATCGAGTCAAACGAGCGCCACATGCATGTCTGTGGCCGCCAGGTGTTTGACTCGGAGTGAGCAGCTCGCGGCGATAGACTGGGAGCTGGGGCTTGCCACCCTTTTCCGGCATCGAGCACCTACAGGAGCGATGGCCGCGCTTATTAGCCACACAGGCGCCGCTCTTGAAAAGAGCCTCGTGGACGGGCGAGTCACCAAGGCCCGGCTATTATTATAGCGACGCCCCCGCTCCATCTCGCGTGCGCCCGACGTACGGAGCCCGCCGGCTTGGTCATCTTCCGGGCGTGTGTTCAAGTCGCCCACCTCCACGCTCAAGTCGCGCGTGAAATGCCGATTTGCTTGGACAGCCCGCGCCCAGCCTGTAACGGCGCACCAACAATCTCACCGCACTAACGGCCAAAGTTTTTGAAACCTTCGGTGCAAAAAGGAGGACAATAGCTCACAAATGAGCGCGCCACGTTGGCCCGCTCGCCCCCTTGTGCATCGTACGATGCCCGCGATCCCGAAGCCATGCACAAGTGCAGTTTTAGCTGCAGTACGACAATGTACGACGACGAAATTGCATTATGTTGCGGTGCGTGTGCGGCCGCCACCAAGTTTTCTCGTCACATGTGGCTCCAGGGCTCCGATACCAGGTCAAGTTGCTGTCACCACACTCCCCACGCTGAAACCGGCACGTGTGGGTATGCGAAGCAGCTGGAGCGTGCGGCTAAATCAGGTGGACCAGTTTAGATTACCCTGTCCGGGCGTCCCAGCCGAAGAATCGCTGCCAGCAATCGATGCATGGCCAGTTGGCAGACTCCATTTGTGTGGGCAAGCAAGACCATGCCGTCGTCCACGCTGTGGCCACAATACCCTCACAAGTCGATGGAGTATCAGCTAGCGAATTCAAAAGGGGATATAGAGTGGTTTACACCAATCCAATCACACTTAACCGAAGCATCCCGGTACTGCTCATGATCGGCGTCTCCGCCCAAGTCTGAGAATCCTAACATGGCATTAGGCAGAGTGGCTGCGCTCTTGGCGCTCGGCGCGCTGGTCCCCGCGGACGCAGCGGTACACACGCCCGAGTCGGGGCTGCGTCAGGTGCGTTGTCCACTAGGCAGCAAACGCTGCAGCAGAACGCATGGCGTCCGTCCGTCGGTCTCATCCCCTCCCATCGACTCCCAACCAGGTGATTGTGCTGTCCCGCCATGGCGTGCGCGGGCCCTACGGCCTGGGCGCCGAGTCCCCGTCAGAGGAGCTGCTCCAGCAGTACGTGCGCAACCCGAACCTCCATCTGCCGCTGAGCGCCAACGCCTGGGGCACGTCGGAGACCGAAGATCCGGCGGAGATCGTGTCACCTAAGCTCACGAAGCACGGCTTCCGCGTCGTGAAGCGCATGGGCGAGGTGATCCTCCATACATTTGCGCAATGCGCTGGAACGTGCTTCCCGCGCGCGGGGTTCTAACTTTTACTAACATATAAAATTTCGTTCGGGTAGTATTTTCGCGACCACCTCTACGATGAATTTTTGAACGCCACGTGCGAGGAAACCTTTGCGTACGCGGACAACAACCAGCGCGATAATGTACGCGTTACAGGGGTTGTCGATGTTGACACAATGCTGGTCTAATAGTTGTGGCGGTGGTGTTTTTGTTTGGGTGCAGCTGACTGCTGTCGCGTTCTTGAGTGGGCTTTATCCGTCGTGCAGGGAGCTGGTGCCGATCACCAAGGAAACCCAGTTGCTATTTGAACAGGGCCAAGATCCTACGGCTAACTGCCCCGTATGCTCGAAGGCTGGTGGGTGGCTGCATATGGTCCATGCGAATGGAAGATTTGAATATCAGTATGGCTGCTAACCAACGTCGCCTCCGATTTGTGCTTCAACGTTGCTGTGGCATGCAGTGTATGAAGGGATTACCGGAAGCAACGACACAAGGTTTGTCCTCCAAGAAATTCGTGAGGAAGTGGCAGAAGTCAACGAACTTCTCCAGTGCTGCGCTGCATCAGTGTGCAGCGTCGACGAGGAGTCTCAAAGTAGCGATTCTTCTGAGAACTCCGCAACGTGCGACCTGTTCGGCATTCCCACGCAATGGAATGGCGCTTTTTACCTCCCGTGGAAGGACACGCTTTCCGGCACCGACTATTTCTCTGAGTGGCTTCTGCTGCAGAGTCTCAACAATATGAGCCTGCCTTCGCAGTTGTCCTTCGAGAAAATTTTGTCTCTGGCCAAGATCCACGAGGTTTTCCGCTTCAACTTTTGCTTTATGTCCGTTTTAACTGTGCTCGATACTAACGCAATGTTGCTGATGATGTAGACACATATGGATCTCATTACCAACGAGGTCAACTCCGCAAGCTTTGGGGCGACCCTGCTCGCTCACCTGACTGCCAGCTTCGAGCAAAATGTTATGCAAAAGCCGTTGCCGGTGGCGAAAGGTGAAGGCCCCCACCTTTTACAAAGCCCAGCGAATCGGCTACTGTACTATGCTGCTCATGACATCAACTTGTTGTATGTCCGCAACCTGCTAAGGTAAGCTACAGTGAGTGATCAGTTCTGTAGCATCAAGCCTTACAAAATTGTTGCTATGGTTGTGCGTGCTAATGCCCTGTAAAACAGGTTGCAGTGGTATACGAAGGGGTGGCACCCGCACCAACCTGTACCCGGAAGCATGCTGGTGTTCGAGCTCCACGCTAAACCTGCAAAGGGCGACGAGCAAAAGTCGCCCAGCACTGCAGAGTCCCGCAACCTACAGGCTTCAGGCATCAACAAGACGCGTGTGTCGTGGCATGAGAAAGAAGTTGGGGACCTGGGCATTGACGACGAAAGTCGCTTTTACGTGAAGCTATACTTTGTTGCGGCTTCTCCTGAACAAATTCGCGACGGTGACGGAATGTCCCCGGAAAACGTGAGTTACCACGGAGGTTCCTTCTTTCATTAAAGTGTCAATATGACTAAAGCTACATTGTGATGCGTTTGCTTGGGACAGCCTCCTGATCGCGTGCAAGTGATCATCCCGTCCTGCTCGGAGGAGATTGATATCGGCGATGGAGCTACGGATGTGCGTTGTCCATTTTCAACGTTCAAGAAGCTGATCGGTAAGACTCTCAAACACGTGTGTGTCGCGGATACGCTGCGCCCGTTTGTGGACTCGCTAACCTGCGAGAAGAAGCTGGCCAACAACACCACGCTCAGACCCACCGTCACAGTGGATCAAGTGCGGGGTGTTGAGACCAGCAATGATGATAGCAGCAAGCATCCGCCAAAGTCTGTCGCTGCATTCGAGACTCTACTGTGGGCGATGTTTGGACTGCTGATTCTCTGCTTCGTTGTACTTTTGGTCTGTCATGCCATCAAACGCCGCATGGAGCGACAGAAGTACGGGGCCATCCCAATGCAGATGAACAGCCACTAGACTGCAATGGCGTTAGACACGTAGTTTGTACGTAGTCAGTGGCTAGAAAAGGTATCGGTTGCAAGCAAGTACATGTACTTCAATTGTATTATCAGGATTGGTTTGGTTCAGTCTGCACAGCTTGCCTGTCCTAGCTGCAAATGCCTGCGGCAAAGTGAATATCGAAATGATCTTGATAGCTTGGTAAGTCATGAGTAGAGTGCGGATCGGCACTGACGCCCTAATGCAGAGCCTTTGCGAAGCTGAAGGTACCACAAACGCCAGCGCTGCCCAGTGCCATGCGATCATGCGAATTTGGCCGGAAGAGTACAAAATCATCACCATCGTTGACGTAGCCACCCCCGGCACAATACCCAGCTCCATCATGATGGAGCCCGTAGTGATACCTACACCAACGCCAAACATACCGGCGACGGTACCGGCAACGGCGCAGCCCAGAGGGAAGTACACCACGGTCTTCTTGGACCATTGGATGTCGCCTTCCACGAACTGGTAGTTCACCGCACTCTTGCGGAGGTACACCTTGTGCAAGTAGTGCGACGTGAAGACGACGAACACGGCGACCCACGGGATCTTGATCAGCAGGATCATCCAATAGGTCACGCCACCGCAGTCCATGGGTGCGTCACCACTACTGTAGCCACGGCACCGAGATAACAGGACATGATTGCAACGTCTAGCTTGGATGTACACTGGGACTTGCAGGTATGCCAGCTTCTACCTCGGTCGCAGTGGTTTCTGCCAAATTCTTTTGAACCTCTTTCGAACTCGTGTGTTCGCCACCTCACTGCCAAGGATGGCAACGTTGGAAATTGGGAGTCGCGCTCAATGTTGTAGCGAGCGCATGACGAGCACCACGGCTGGTACCAGGATGATGGGGCCACGCATCGCAGATGTCCATTTCAGACAGATTCGGCACGCCATCACCGTTCCAGACAGTGGGGAAACGATTGAGTCCATGCCAGTACAGGATGCCGCATCACTAGACCCCCCTCCCAATCATGCAAATGGCACCATAGTTGAGGAGGGCTCTGGGGCAACAGCGTGTAAGTGATTGGCGTCCTAACGGTCTATCGCGAGCTGGAGTCTTGATGCCGCTTGAGGTGTTCGAAGAAGCAGTGGTATGCTATGTTCTACTAGTGCGTATTTGAGTATGTTTCATCGCATCGTGGTTCCAGGGCCTCAAGTGGCCACCGTGTCGTGTGCTTCTAGTGACCATCAATGCTGAGCCAGGCGCGACTGGCGTGGTATGTCACGTTTAAGTTGAACCGGGGCCATCGCTGCTGTCACAGACGTGTCCTGTGAGCGAAGCGACCTCTGACTTTCGAGGCGCCTTCGCGCAATCGAGACGGCCGCCAGGAGCTGCAGCCTGCACGGCCGCGGTCGGTTGGCGGCTGCACCAGTAGCTGGGCAGCAGCAAGTGAGACCGACTCACTGCGCAATGGGCAGTGCGCAATGCGCATGGACCGTTGAGCAACCGCTACGATCTGAAGGGCTAACCGCCGTGGGTTAACCCCCACGGAGACCATCGTGGGCTTGAGCGCCGACCTCCATTGGTCGCCGCTCGTCCACCAGGATCCAGTTATGAGCCCACGTCGCGCGGTACCACAGTGCCATCTCCCGCATTGCTTGTTTTCTGTCTGTTGTGTGAGTGATGGTCACTTCAGTTTGTCTGCCTACCCACCAAATTTACTTCCTTTTTCGCTCGCACAAAAGTTTCTGCGTATGTGTCTGCACAAACCGAACTGTACATGTACGCTCACTTCGGAATTCGCGGTCTCTATCGCAGCGCCATGGCCGTCCACCCGCGCCTTCGCCGCGTCGCGCTCTTGCTCCTCGTGCTCGTAGTGCTCGCGGCGGTGCTCCCGACCGCGCTCGCTACCGACACTAGCAGCAGCAGCGACGACGGCGACGATGATACCGTCCCAAGCTTGTCCGAGATGGACGTCTACGACGCGCTGGCCATCGCCTTCATGGTACTCGGCCTGGCCGTGTCGTCCGCGGGCGGCGTGGGCGGCGGCGTCATCATGGTGCCGGCCATGGTGCTCATCATGGGCTTCGACATCAAGCGCGCGACGCCCATTTCCAACGTGGCCATCCTGGGCGGCGCCGTGGCCAACGCGTGGTTCAACATGCGCAAGCGCCACCCGACCGTGGATCGACCGCTGATCGACCCGGAGCTGGCGTTCGGCATGATCCCCGTCGTGATCGGCGGGACGGTCTTGGGCGCCTTGATCAACAAGCTCATTCCGAGCTACGTGCTGTCGCTGCTGTTCGTGGTGGTGCTCGTCATCGGCGGGTCGCGCACGATGAAGAAGGGCATCCGTCTGCACAAGAAGGAGGTCGCCAAGCGGAAAGAGGTCGAGGCCGCTATGAGCGAGGCGACGGCGGAGATCCCCGTCAGTCCTGGCGCTTACGTCCAGGTCAGCACGCCCCAGACGTCCGGCATCGACGACGTATCGGTGGAAAAGCGCTCAAGTGTTTCAGGCACTGGTGGCGACGCTGCTGCGACGAAAACAGCGGCAGATGGCGAGGCGGGCTCCATTGGCTTACTAGCCCAGATCCTGGAGAAGGAACGCCACTTCGCCTGGGGACCGCACATCGCCATCATGTTCTGCTATCTCGGCGTTGTGGCCGCCAGTATTGGAGACGCTTCCGTGGACTGCGGCGGCGTGGCTTACTGGGTGATCCTGCTGATCGAGATCCCGTGGGTCGCCGTATTCGTCGTCTTCACGTCGCACTACTTGCACAAGGTGTACCTCCGCAAGAGTGCGGTGAACTACCAGTACGTGGAAGGCGACATCCAATGGTCCAAGAAGACCGTGGTGTACTTCCCTCTGGGCTGCGCCGTTGCCGGTATCGTCGCCGGTATGTTTGGCGTTGGTGGAGGTATCATTACGGGCCCCATCATGATTGAGCTGGGTATTGTGCCGGAGGTGGCTTCGTCCACGACGGCGCTGATGATTTTGTATTCGTCCGCCGCCGCGACAGCAAAATTTGCAGTGTTCAAGATGGTCGCGTGGGATTGGGCCTTGCTTCTGTGCGCGGTGGCGTTCGTGGTGACGTCTGTTGCGCAAGTGCTGATTCTGGGCTTCGTTCGCCGAACAGGCCGGCAGTCCATTATCGTGCTTTGCATCGCTACGGCCGTGCTCATCGGAGGCACCATTATGACGTTTCAGGCCATCAAGACCACCGTCGACAATGCTGGCGACTCTTTCTCCGCGGACATTTGCAGCTAGAAGTTGTCGGTCTGTATCGCAAGTAATGAAAGCCTTGATTGTACAGCCGTAAGCTTTCGGTTTGCGATGACGTAGCACGCAAGGTGACGGCGCAGGCTATGTGGCCGCCCCATTGGTGACTTGATTCACCTCGACAGGCCTGGCCAAAATCTTCCTCTCCGCCGCGATGGGGTTTCGTGACACCAAACTTTGGTTTAAAGGGGCGTGGTAGAGTTGAAGTTACCCTCCATCGGCGGAAAACGAAAACGTTCATCGTCGAGGCATCTATTCCTGCTCTACCTAAGAAAACCGCACTGGCACGTGCGTCGTCTTGGCTAAAGGCACTTCCAAACGATCAACCAAGCGAAGGACCAGCTCGTTTGTGTGCAGGATACCATGGGCGAACCAACCAGACGCCCATTCTCGACATTTGTCTTCACGGCTCTCCTGGTTTCCGTTCTCGCATTGGCAGTCAACGCTTCGTCGGATGCCAACAGCGGCAAAAGCTCGAATGATGGAGGGGTCCCGGAACTGCGCAGTGTATCGACTTTCGACACGTACGACGCGCTAGGGCTGCTCTTCATCTCTCTGGGACTTGCAGTGTCGGCTGCAGGCGGCGTCGGCGGCGGGACCATCCTCGTGCCGGCGATGATCCTGATCATGGGCTTCGACATCAAGCGTGCAACACCAGTGTCCAACATGGCCATTGTCGGCGGAGCAATTGCCAACGCTTGGTTCAACATTCGCAAACGACACCCGGCAGTGGATCGCCCGCTCATCGACTCGGATTTGGCGTTGGCGATGATTCCTCTGGTAATGGGCGGCGCTGTGGTAGGCACGGTGCTTGCCAAATTGCTGCCCAGTTACTTGCTGTCACTGCTCTTCGTCGTTGTACTCGTCTTGGGAGGCACCCGTGCAGTCTCAAAAGGGATCAAGATGTACCGTGCCGAGATGAAAAGCTGCAAGGTGCAGGAAGTTGCCCCAGCGGAATCGACAGAAATGCAGCGAGCTGCTGCCTACGTATCGGTGTGCTCTCCGAGTTCATGTGCGGAGGATAAAACGACTGACGATGCGGCTGGAGATTCTGCTAGCGATTGCTTACTGAAAGGGTCCGGAAGCTTGTCGAACGAGTGCGGTGGTCCCAGCATGGAAACGGACTCGGGTGCGGCGCTGGCCGAGATCGTAGAACACGAGCGCCATTTCTCGCTGGCCAAGCAAGGAGTTATCATGCTGTGCTATTTGGGCATTGTTTCGGCAAGCATCGGGGGGGCGGGCGTGGCTTGTGGTGGGATCGCTTACTGGTTGCTGCTCGTCATGGAAGTCCCGTGGGTCGCTGGCTTCGGAATGTACACGGCCACATACCTCTTTCGACAGCATTGCCGGAAGATTTCTGCCAACTACGTGTTTGCCGCAGGCGACGTCCACTGGACGAAGAAGACGGTCGTTCGCTTTCCGTTGGCCTGTGCCGGTGCCGGTCTCATCGCTGGCCTCTTTGGCGTCGGTGGAGGACTAGTCACGGGCCCGTTGATGATCGAGATGGGTATCGTGCCCGAGGTTGCGTCGGCCACTACAGCGCTCATGGTTCTCTACTCTTCCGCTGCAGCGACAGCCAAGTTTGCTGTGTTCAACATGATCGCGTGGGACTGGGCCTTCCTGCTATCTGCGCTTGCGTTCGTGGTCACTGCTGTCTCGCAGGTGGTCATTTTGGGCTTCGTACGCCGAACGGGGCGTCAGTCTGTGATCGTGTTGTGCATCGGCGCGACAATCTGCATCGGAGCTGTGCTCATGACGTACCAAGCCATCAAGAGTACGATCAAGCATGCTGGCGAGCCATTCGATGCAAACGTGTGCAGGTAAGGTAGTAGCGTTACTATGGCTTTGCTGACTGTATCCCTGGTTCCCCAAACGAAATGGAAAATAAGCTTGAGCAATAAACAATATATTGACAGTGAAGTGGTGAGCTTGCAGTATCAACTCTGACACGACTTTCCTAACGCGATGGGCTGCAGCGAGATTCTACCGGAAGATAGTGCAAGTTCCAGAGCGCATTTACCAGGCGCCGTGGAGCTCGCCCTCACGGTCACGGAAGTTGACAGCCGCAGCCTTCAGGTCCTGAATGCCGACCATGGCCTCGCCCAGGTCGGTGGAGATCTCCTTGAGGATCTTGGGGTCCTTGAAGTGGGTCACGGCCTGCACCATGGCGCGGGCGCGCTTGACCGGGTCGCCGCTCTTGAAGATGCCCGAGCCGACGAACACTCCGTCCATACCGAGCTGCATCATGAGAGCGGCGTCAGCGGGGGTGGCGACGCCACCGGCAGCGAAGTTCACGACCGGCAGCTTGCCCGTGGTGGCGACCTGCTTCACGAGCTCGTACGGAGCCTGCATCTCCTTGGCAGCCACGAACAGCTCGTCCTCGTCCATGGAGGCAAGGCGGCGGATCTCGCGCTGCACCGAGCGAGCGTGGCGCACGGCCTCGACAACGTTGCCGGTGCCGGCCTCGCCCTTGGTGCGCAGCATGGCGGCACCCTCGGCAATGCGACGCAGGGCCTCGCCCAGGTTGCGGCAGCCGCACACGAACGGCACCTTAAACTTGTGCTTGTTGATGTGGTTCTCCTCGTCGGCCATGGTCAGCACCTCGCTCTCGTCGATGTAGTCGATCTCGGTGGCCTCCAGGATCTGGGCCTCCACGAAGTGGCCGATACGGACCTTGGCCATGACGGGGATCGTCACGGCCTTCTTGATGGCCTCGATCATCTGCGGGTCGCTCATGCGGGCCACGCCGCCGTCCACGCGGATGTCGGCGGGGATGCGCTCCAGGGCCATGACGGCCACGGCGCCAGCCTCCTCCGCGATGCGAGCTTGCGCAACATCCACAACGTCCATAATGACGCCGCCCTTGAGCATCTTGGCCAGGCCGGCCTTCACGAGGAAGGTGCCTTCGGTGGGGGCGGAGCCAGCGGCGGGGTTTGTCTGGGGGGCCATGGTCGTCTTGGTGGGAGCTTGTCGTACTCGGGGGCGAATCCGGAAGTGAGGTGGCGCTGGCAGTGTATGGCTTCGGTGGCCCACAATACCGGCGTCGGTGGCCCACGAGCTCCATCAGCACCTCTCGAACTCGTTCGATGACCTAACCCCACCGGCGCGGATTGGCTACATTGGCTGATATAGGGCAGGTGCGTAACGGTTCAAGCGGGCCACTTGTGTTTGAGCAACGTGTGGTTGGTGGCTGGCCCGGGCCACCTCATCTCATCTACCGTGCTTGATGCGCTCGCACCTGTACAGCGCAGGAAGCCCCAAGAGACATTAGCTGTGGGGAAGCAATAGTGATGCATTGTGTGGTTCATTCTCTCGCTGTCTGCTATCCTTACAGCGCGGTGCCGCGCTCCAAGTTCTGGCGGATCTCCACCGTGTACTTGTCGAAGGCCTGCGACGCCTTGCGGTTGAAGATGCGGTTCTGGCCGTTGATGTAGTCGACGTCCTCGCCCTCGTAGTGCTGGCGGCGGCGGCTGAATGTCTTGCGCGCCTTGATGCGCTCCTCCAGCTCCTGCGCCATGCGCTCCACGTTTGCCTGCGTTCGTCACACGGATCGTCAGTGACCAAAATGCACACCGCCACTAGGTTAATGCTACCAGGACGCACCTCTCCCACTTTGTCGTCCTTGCCGTAGGCCAGCTCGTCGCCAAGCGCGTCCTCGCCCGTTGTAGCCCCGGCCTTCACGGTTTCTCCCGAGGTGGGTAGGTTCACTAGCCGCTTCTTATAACCCTTGAACAACGAGTCCTGGTTGAACACGTCCCACCCAAAGGCAGCTTTCCGCTTCTCCTTTTTGCCGGCCTTCTTCGCCTTCATCTCAGCCACCTCAGCTAATAGTCGCAGCAAACAAAAACCAACCCCACAGGTCAGAACCCGCAGATCAAGCGCACACAAGCCAGCCAGCTAGCACTAAAGCCACAAACCTGTCTCGTTGAGGTGCGCCTTGCCACTTGCGGCCACCAGCTTCTTCTCCTACCAAAAACCACACGGACGTAATCGCTTGTGAGATCCACGGAACGCGCCCGTCAGCCCTTCGCAACCAGCACTAGCACGTACCTCTCTCTTCTTGTACTGCTCCTCCTTCTTGGCCTTGTTTTCGTTGTTCTTGACGCGGTCGTGCTCCGCCGCCACTTCCTGCAAAGGTACAAACACCGCAGTCGTTCAGCACGTTCCGTTCTCCGAGAGCAAGCGCATCCTCCGCTGCCGCCTCCACGCCGCTGCACCTGCTTGTTGGCCTTCCTCCCCGCGTTCATCTTCATGCGCAGCTCGAACAGCTTCTTCTGCGCCGGCGTCATGGCCGTCAACGGGTCCGTGTCCGAGTCCGCCATCGTGTTTTGGTATCGGAAGGCAGCTCCTTATTATGCAGACGGAAAACAAGTCAGGAGACATTTAATAAAGCCTCAATACCGGTATTTTGTTGACTAATCATCGGTATACCGATTTGTGTCGATGAGCTTTGGTCGCAATCAACGCCCGGAGCCACTGGACCAGGCATCGGAATGCAGCTCTTTATTATGCAGATGGAAAACAAGTCAGGCGACATTTAATAGAGCCTCAATACCGGTATTTTGTTGACTAATCATCGGTATACCGATTTGTGTCGATGCGCTTTGGTCGCAATCAACGCCCGGAGCCACTGGAGCAGGCATCACTTTTCAATCGGAAGCAATGGCGGACGCGGACGACCTGATGCAGGAGCTGTGCGGCGTGAGCCTGTCGGCCATCGACAGCACGCAGGATGCCGCGCAGGAACTTCTGGAGAAGCGCCTGCTTGCAGTCGAGCGTGCGGTACTGGAGAGCGACACCAAGAGCGTGGTCGAGACGCAGCAGGAGCTCAAGGATGGCGAGATGGCTCCAGTGCTGGCGATGGCGAAACTCATCTGCGAGGGCGAGTACGCGGACGTGATGCGCCTGCCGCAAGCACAGAAGCTGCTGCAGGCCGTGGCACAATTGCGGAGCGAAGAGCAGGGCGACGAGGACGAGGACACGCACATCTGCGGCAGCATCGCGACGGCGCTGCAGAGCTACCTGCTGGACCAGTGCGACAGCGCCGAGGGACGCCTCGTGGCCGCCTACGAGATCCTGTTTGTCGGTGTGGCCTTCTTCGACATGTATGTGCAGGCCAACTACACGGGACCGGCGTTCGAGAAGGAGTCACTCCGTGACGTGCTCGATCTGGCCACGCGCCTCGTGACTTGCTCGACTGAAAGTAACGACAAGAAGTCGCACAGTGATGCGCTCGTGGCGCTGCAGGTGGATGGTGAAAGTCCGTTCTCTATCTGTGAGTACCCGCAATTCTTGCTCGTTGGTCGCTGCTTGCTGGACTACGTGGGCAACCACCCGTACAACGACTGGTTCGTGACTGCCAACGAGGTTGTGAACGGCCAGAACGACAACGAGGTGTCGGACGACGTTGTGGAAGGACCTGCCAAGCGCCAGATTACTGGTGGAGCCGCTATCCGCGGGCTTGGCGAGATGCTGGAGCAGATCAAGTCGGCTGCGTGGTGGAACGCGCGCGCTGCTGTGGCTCACGAGCGACTGTTGCTTTCCAAACAGCCGTCGAACACGCTGTGGTTTGAAGCTCGCCGTGGATACATTCAGTCGCTGAGGACAACCGAGCTTTTCGCCTTTGAAAAGGATACTCAGTACCTGCTCGCTCGTGCGTACGTGGAGTGGGGCCTTGCCCAGCACCATTTTGACAAGAACAAGCACGGCAAATCTACCTTCGCGCGCGCAAAGGAGATCTCTGGTGTGAGTGTGCAGCTCAGCGGATCCATGGGTAAGCGCACCAAGTTCCAGCAGAAGAGTGTGGCTCAGATGGTGTTGCTCGCAGCTTCAAAGAAAGAGCCTGCGACTGAGGAGGAAGAAGCCTCCGTCTACGCTACCGCTGTGGCTGAATCGACCCACGTGGACTTTGGTGGAAAGCAGGTGACGGTGGAAGAAGAAGGTGAAAACGGCGCGGAATCTCCCGCTGCTCCGCCTGCCGATGGCCTTTCGGCCGAGGAGGAGCACATTCAACGACTTGTGCAGGAAGGTGAGGCTGCGTACCGCAACGTGAACTTGGACCAAGTGGACCAGGACAACTATCTTCTGGAAAGCATTGCATTCGAGGACCGCAAGCTTACTCAGCAGGGCAATTTGCAGATTGTAGACCAGATTGTGCTGCTGGGTCTGTGTCTGGATGTGAAAAACAGCAACGCCAATGATGGCCTTACCCGCGAGGAGATGATGCCCTACGTTACTCGTGTGCTCGAAAACCCCAACAACTGGATGGTGTACTCCACGGCGCTGCTGGAGCGTGCGTGGCTTGAGTGCGAGAGCTCCAAGCGTCGCGAGCGCGCTGTCTTGCAGATGCAGGCGCTAGTGGACCAGCACACCACGCGACTAACGATCACGCAGAATACGCTGGAGTCTATTGCGGACTCGGCGCCAGCTCACGAGCGTATGAAGTTTGTGTATTCATTGGCCTTCCCTCCGCGGTATGCACTCAAGCGCGACCTGGCCGAGCGCTACTTCAAGCTTGGTGTTCTTGGCAGCGCTGTCGAGATCTGCGAAGAGCTGGAAATGTGGGATGACGTCGTGAAGTGCTACCAGCTTCTGGACAAGCCGATGCGCGCGGAGAAGCTTGTACGCGAGCGCTTGGAGATCGCCCCCACACCCTTCATGTGGGTCACGCTCGGAGACCTCACCCAGGAACCTTCGCACTACGAGACGTCCTGGACACTCTCCAAGCAGCGGTTCGCTCGTGCCAAGCGTTCGCTAGGTCGCTTCTACTTCGAGAAGGACGACCACGAAGCGGCGATCCCTCATTACGAGGATGCGGTGCGGGTGGGTCCCATGCACACAGGGGCTTGGTTCACTCTGGGAGCGATCGCGATGCGCGTGCATCGCTGGGCACTCTCCATGCGTGCCTTCACGCGCGTTGTACAGCTTGAGCCGGACAACGGTGAGGCGTGGGGCAACTTGGGTTCCATCCACATGCACAACCAGCGTTACGCAGAGGCTTTCGCGGTACTGGAAGAGGCTCTGAAGCAAAAGCGCCACATGTGGCAGATGTGGGAAAACTACGCGCTGTGCGCTATGGAGACAAAGCGCTACGGCGAGACCATGTACGCAATGCACCAGCTCCTGGACATGCGCGCCAAGCACAAGCGCCCTGTCGACAGTGAGATGCTGGCGTGGCTCGTGGAGGCGCTCGTGTATCCCGAGTCGCTGAAGAAGATGCAGCAGAAGGCTGATGCCGAGGCGGGCGCCATCCAAACGGCGGCCACTGACGATGAGGATGAAGTTGACCAGATCAGTGACGACGACGATGAAGACTTGGCGGAGCTCGACGAGGCGGCGGCAGCCACCGACGCGACTCCCCCGCGGTCCGACGCGCACTACAAGAAGCAGTTGGCGATGCTCTTCGGCCGCGTGACGTCCATCGTGACGAACGACGCCAAGGTGTGGCAGGTGTACGCGCACTTCAACGACGGCGTGGAGGGACGTGCCGACAAGGCGCGCGACTGCCGCCTGAAGCAGTGCCGCGCGCTGCAGGTTGCCGGCTGGGAGCGGGAGCAGCAGAAGGTGGAGGATCTGTGCGCGGCCGCCACTCTACTGGCCAAGGACTACCTGGCCGAGGGCACCAAGAAGGCGCTGTACTCGTGCCGCCTCTACGTCCGCGGCGTGCTCAAGAAGGCGCAGGTAGACTTCGTCGAGCTCGAGGCCGTGAAGGCGCTCGCGGCTGCGTTGGACGAGGTCAACGCTCGGGAAGCGCAGCTCTAGGCAGGTAAGTAGTAGATAGAGATACCGTACATGTCCTCCACGGAGAGACACATGAAGCTGTCAGATGTAGCCCTTTTGCCTTAGCGGATACCTTGCCATTTATATCCAATGATATGACTCCGTCACCCAAATTAGCAGCCAATCAACTGGCGCTATTGTTTGAACACGTCGCGTCTCACATACAAACGCCAAGTCACGCTTTGCGCGGGCGATTTTGGCGCCTGCGATATTCAGTCGCCAATCAACCGCCTCGGACTCAGCTGATACAAAGGGCGGGGATCATGCCTCCCACGCAGGCCGGGCGGCGGGGCCCAGCGGCCGCCAAGAAGCGCAAACTCGAGGCCGTCGGCACCAACGCGGAGCCCAAGAAGGCCAAGCGCGGACCCGGCCGACCACCCAAGAAGAAAAAGCCCGTGGTCGTGGCCGTCAAGGCCCCCGCGCCGGAGCCCGAGACGGAGCCGCGCGTCACTGCGGACCCGGAGACGGCGAACTTCGTGCAGCTGCTGGAGGACGACGCGTGCCTCCTGCCGCCCCCGCCGCCGCTGCTCCCAAAGCGCCGCGGCTCGGCCAAGTCTCCGCCCGAGAAGCGCGTCGTGGAGTTCCAATTGCCCTTCAAGGAGGCCGAGATCAAGAGCCTCGAGGAGCGCCAATGGGTGCGCCGCCCGCCGCCCTTCGGCAAGATCAACCGCTGTGTCTACGTGTCCACGAAGATGCCCATTGCCGACTTCCCCGTGCACAAGTGCACGTGCTGCGAGGAGACCCACAAGTCCATGACCAAGCGCACGACCATGATGGCCAGCGCCAAGGCTCAGAAGGAGCTGGTGGGCAAGGATCACTGCCCGCTGACTCGTCATGCAGACTTGGAGAAGCAGCACGAGATGGAGAACATGGTGTACTGCGGAGAAGGGTGCTACAACCGCATGCTCTTCATTAGCTGCTCGGACGAAACGTGCTCAGCCCCGGACCCAAGTATGTGCAGCAACCGTGCCATCAAAAGGAGGGAACTCAAGTCGGTGAGAGTGGACTACATCCCTGGCCCTGGATTTGGACTCATTGCCAACGAGAAGATCAATGCCGGAGAGTTCATTATCGAATACGTGGGCGAGGTCATTGACGACAAGGAGTGCGAACGCAGGATGATCAAGTACAGGGACAACGGCGAGGTGGGTGTTTATGGCATGCCGCGATGAAATGTGGTTTATTTCGCACTGATAGGGGTAGTGTCCTTCCTACTAGGTCAACTTCTACATGATGGAGCTGGAGAAGAACATTGTCATCGACGCAAAGTACCGCAGCAACGAGTCGCGCTTCATCAACCACAGTTGCGACCCCAACAGCGTAACGCAAAAGTGGTGCGTTTACTACATGCATAAAAACGTTGTAGACTTAGGCATCGCGACTGATTTAGTGATGTGTTCGCTCAACAAACAGGAATGTGGACGGCATGCAGCGCATTGGAATTTTTGCTCGGCGCGACATTGCTCCCATCGAGGAGATCACCATCGACTACAACTTCTCACATTTCGGTGAGGCTGCCGACTGCAAATGTGGGTCCACTGCGTGCACAGGCAAGATTGGTCTCAAGCGGTCTAAAATGCCTTCGTTCAATTCTCGTGTGGTGGGCACCACGAGGACAAAGAAGCATGTACCAGTGGATGAGGAGCCCCCCGAGCTTAAACGTCCCGTTCACTTGACCTCGCTGGCACTGCTCAAAAGCTCGCAGATGGACGATAGCTGGTTGGAGTACTACGGCTTCAAGAATCGTCGGTTGTTCCTCAGCCACCAAACGCGCCGGTCTAAGAAGGTGGATGGCGACACCAAGGTCGAAATTCGTCGCAGCCCGCCATCAAGCAGTCCAGCCTCGGAGTGCTCAACAACGACCGAAGAGGATGTATCACTTACCCCGCCCCAAACGGTTCAGAGTACCCCCATTGAAAGGAAACTACGAAGACGCAGCTGGTACGAGAAGGTGGTAGCGGGGGAACACTTGCCTGAAATGAGAGCACTACACAGCTATATCTGCGGAGGCAGGTCGGACTGGACGGCAGACCTTACGGCGGATCTTACGGCGGGATTCATTCTAGTGGCTGCTTCCCCTTCACCAGTTAAGAAGAGAGGACCAGGTCGCCCGCCCAAAAAGCGAGGTCGTCCTAAAAAGGTGGTGCCTATGCTCCGTCAAACAAAGCGGACGCCTTTGGGAACGAAGCTCGCTCACAGACGACTGGGTCTCTCTCAAGCACGATCACGGGGTATAGATGAACTTGCTGCGTTTGCAATAGGCAAGTCTAAGTGGAACAAGCGCGTTCCGTCCTCCAGCTCCATTGATCCAGACCGCATCCACCGACTGATTGACCGGGTGCAGGGCAAGCAATTCTATATCAATACTGACCAGGTAAGTCGCTACTTGAGTAGCTGGTTCTGCGGACATGTTCTCTAACCGCTACGCGTTTGATTTGCAGAACGACTTGAACGAAGATGCTTGCTTCCGCTGCGGCCTAGCAGGCGAGCTAATTTGCTGCGATGGGTGTCCTGCTGCCTTCCATCTCAACTGCACTAACCTCGCTATGGTGCCTCCGGATGGAATCCCATGGTTTTGCTCGGAGTGCACCAACCCGAAGCATCTCCAGAAGTCTTCAAAGGCGTCTGACGCAGCTATCATCGCTGCAAGGGGCACAAGAAGTAGTAGCGGCGGTGCCACGCCAACCAATTACGCTGGCCGCCATCTACGCACGCACGCAGCGCAGCAGGTCCCCAGCCTCAAGAAGATTTTCCATGTCTCGGCGCCTCACACCAAGCGCCGCTACAAGAAGCGGCATAAAGCCACGGCCCGTTCCTACCGCGAGCTGGAGCACATGCCACTCCCTGCGTGGAACGAGAGCGACGACAGCGAAGCCGAGCAATAGCAGTACTGCAGCAATGAGCTGAGAACACGGCGGGGCTCTCTTCAAGGTGCGACCCATTTGTGAATTCGGTTGGTCGCGTACAACCCCCCAGAGCTGTTGATACTTGCACAGGCCTCGTCGAAATTGTAGCTTTGTCTCTCAAAACCCGGTCTTCTCGTCGAGACCTGTCTTCACCTAGAAACTGATGAAAAATAAGACGTATGCTTGTTGCAAAGAGACACAGCTTAGTTCACTTAAGTGCCATGCAGCTCTCTATTGGTTGTAGAGTTTGGCTGGCACGGGGCCTTCCACGCGGTCCTTCAGGAACGCCTCACTGTCCTCCTTGGCTCGCTGCGATGCAGTGCAAACCCCCAACAACAGCACAAACAGTTGAAAATAAACATATTACAGTGACAATTAATTGCCAAAACATGTATAAGTATGCTACATCATCGCACCTTGATGGAGGAGACGAGAGCGGCGTAGGGGCCCGTCGACTTGAGCTTCGGCATGGGCTTGCCGCCGTCCATCTTGCCCGAGTACGAGTGGTTGAGCTGCTCCTCGCCGGGCGGCGGCGCGTACTCGTTGGAGGCCTCCGCGGCGCGCGGGAAGCTCTCGAACGAGTGCACCACCTCGCCGTGGAACTTGTACGTCGCCCTCATGCCACTCATGGTGTCAATTGTCAAGTGCGCTGTTCTATAACTGTATGGAGAAATGACAGTGGCAGAAATGACAGTTGCAGAGGGTTCCGCCTGTTCCAAGCTCAGTGCTGATTTGCCACGATGAACGCACTGCTCGGCGAGCTGCGCATGGTCAAGGTGCTGCACCAGCCGTCGGGCGTGTGTCTGTTCACGCACCAGTGGAAGTGGAACCCGCAGGCCCACGCGGAGGGTGTGGATGCGCTCGTCATGTCCTTCACTCAGTTCGCGCGCGAGATCGACGGCGGAGGTGCGGCATGCAGCGAATTTAATATGGGTTCTTGTATGCGCTCTCTAACTGTATGGACACTGTACCCATTTCCCAAAGAGGTCGTGCAGGTGCACTTCGACCCGAGCAGAACCGACAAGAAGGACCGCTCCGGCAGCAGCCCAATGCCTGTAGGCAGTTAAGAAGCGGTGATTAGTGTGCTAGTAGTGCTGGTGGAGCTCACCGACTATGATTTCCCACTTGTGCAGGCCTCTTCAGGTGGCCTCGTCATGATCTCGCTCCAGAACGAGACCACCCAAGCAGTTTTGTTTCATGACCGGACGTCCGATGCAGCGTGTGCCGCGCTCAAGGCGTTTCTGCAGCGGATTCTGGAACGGTTTTCAGAGGAATTCGCTCACGAGCTGAAGCAATTGCAGCCGCAGCTGCAAGCGAGCGCAACACCCACCGCCGAAGAGGTTCGTGCTCTTCACACTTGCACGTTGACGCAACGCCCCTCAAACTCTGACGACCTTGGTTGTCTCTCGCGTGTTATTTGCAGCGCGAGGCTGTGGAGGCCCCGTTTCGGAGATTTGAAGCTGAGCTTGACAGCCAATTGCTGCCGCAACCCAATGGTGACCTCCTCGGCTTGCAATGAGATCGCTCTATTTTTTCTTCGTCACAGAATACATTTTCACCTAGGCAACCCAGAGCCGTGTCATAGCACGCTCTGGTATCATTGTCGCTGTCTTCACTACTTGTGATGGCCTCACTGCTATCAATTTCCCAGATTAAAGTAAATAAGATATGTCGTTCTTTGGGCCACAAAGCCCAGCTTGCACTACCGTTCCTACCTGCTAGTCCAAAACACTCTTCCTGTGTCGCTCACCAAGTTCCGTGGGCTTGTCTCCTGTTGTGAAACCCCACAGCTCGACTTGGACGCAAGAAAACTCTTGCGAGGTGGTTAATGGAGGCGAATTAAATGTCTCGCACGCGCCACTCGTCCCTCTCGATAAGTCGCTATCCTGATGGGTCAAATAGGAAAACGTGTTAGTCATCATCTCCCCAGTTGCGTCACAAAACTACATGTGTACTCACCAGAAACAAGCCAAAGTTGCCGCCACCACCCATAATCAACGACTCGTCCGAGCACAGCATGAAATAACTATTCTTGCGGCTCCATTGGTATTTCACAAATCCACCCGCAGCGCTTGGGTTCGCAAAGGAAAACAAGAACGATTCACCGGTTCCGTAATAGTGGAATGCTCGGTGCCATTCGTCCGAAGCAAATCCTCCAAACACATTTCCTTCGGCGTCCTTGACCACCAAGAGCGTCGGGCTTTGCTTCTTCGCAAGTATGAGCAGCGTCTCCAGCGAGGATCCATTTGCCTCCACACTGTAAATTCGAAACCACCGGCATAACTGACTTGTGATCGGCAAAGCGTGGTCAATGTACGCGATATGTTCCAGCGTCAGAATAATAGATTCATCCAAGAGCTTCGACTTGTAGTCATCCGGTTTAACATCGAACGAGGGCTTTTTCTTGGAGTAGCGTAATGGGGGTGAAAGTAGCGACGGATCTGAGAGTGCAGCAATCCGGAGCACTTCGTCTTCGACCAGCTCCCCCTGCTCTTCCAACTCCTCCTCTTCCTCTTCACTTTCCTCAAGGCGACGAGTCCTTATCTCTTCCCATTCCACTCGTAGGTCGTTCACGGTGACTGGAGCCTTCTTCAACAATTCGTTCACGATCCCCTCACTCTCCGTAATTACGCGGGTGAAAGACGCTGCCTTTGGATCAAGCTCACTCCAGAGTTGGTCGAACACTTGGAACATGAACATGAACAACTTGTTGAAGTACATGTCCTCGTCAAACAGCTCCCAGAATGGTTCCAATGACATTGCCACGATGTCGATTTCTGGGTGCTTCGGAGTTAAGCTGCAGGTGCAAACAAAAGAAACGTGTCAGCTACACTTTGAAGCTGTACATACATGTACACACAAAGAACCGCATATGCGGTACGTACAATAATTTCAGAAGCTTCACCAACGACTCGCAGATAGACGACACCACCAATCCAGCGTCGTAAGATGGCAACTCAGACGGCAGAGCACGCATCTTTAGTAGAGATAGTGCGTTTGGGTCATTTTTCAACCAGTACAAAATGGCTCGCAGCAACAGCACGCCACCCTTCTCGAAATTCCCCAAAATGGTTGGCCTGTTAAAGCCAAACTGCTCCCAGATGCTCACGAGATCTTGTTCTGTTGCTTCGCTGGTTGTCGGTGAAGGTTCTCCACTGCTGGTAGCGCTAGTCGGTGGTGTGGCAACTGTTGGCCCCCGCAAGTCGAGCTCCAAACTGACGAGAGCGTTTGATTGCGATTCATTTTCCAAATCTGCTGCAATTGAGAACTCTGCAGCTTGCACAGCAACTGAATTTTCTGGAAGAGACAGCGAGGGAATATTACCTCCTTCCAAATGCTCGCGGAACAGTCGAGAGATCTCGTTTACTTGCTGTCTATCCGATAAGAAGTTCATCTGCGGCTGGAGCTTCCACTGGTGAGATACCATGCGAAGCGCTTCCTTTTTGGCCTCCAAGCGCTCAAGCGCATCTACAACCTGCACGCGCACATCATGGAAAATTGTTGCGTAGTGCTGAATCATCCGCTCCACTACTTGGGCGCCAACAGCTGCATACCTTACGTCTTGATACTGAGAATGTGTTCTACCACGCGCACGCTCCGAAGGCATGCCACTTCCCGTGTCTTTCTTGAATGCAATCACGGGAGCTAGAACCGTGGACGCTGTAAAAACATCCACGCCATTTTGTTCTGAATACTCCGGCTGCTGCAAGAAGTGCATCAGGTTGATTACCCTCTTCAATACGATCTGGCAATGCACAGGTAGGTCGTTCACCAAGCACGTGATGTTCCGCACACTTGCTTCTTCATCACGTAGTTGCCCGGCTGCCACGAACGCATCATATTTGTCATCCGTCACTATTGAGTCTGGCAGGTTTTTCAGAAAATCTAAGAGCAATGCTCCTGCACATTGTGGATCCAGGTCTTTCGGTACCGAACCTTCGGTCTCCACAATTTCTCGGAGCTGATTCAAGCGAATGCTCAACACTGTTGTACGAAACAATCGCGGGGTATCCGGGTTTTGCCTCAGTATAGCGACACAATCGTCCACAATGTTCGGGAGGGCTAGCAATGGGTCAATCAGAGCGTAGCGGCTATGATATGGGTTTTTCGAGAGTGAAGCCAAACTAACGCCGAACACGTACTGCCACGGTTTAATACCCTTGAGGCGATGAGGAAATAAGGCCGAAGGCAACAGGATAACTTCCTCCTCTTCATCCTCCGCGACAATCACAGCGCTTTGAACCTCCAGATCTTTTACGTCTTCAATCTCGACTAGTACTGGTTCGGCATCTGGAGGTGGTAGGAAGGATCCAGCCCTGGATGGCGACGCCCCTACTGCCGCCGCAATGTCTGCATCCGTGATAGTAGAAACCATTTCTCCACTATTGCTCTCCGTGCCAGGCTCTGGTTCTGCTGCCTCCGCTGCCTCCGGCAAATGAAATGGCTCGCCGCTGACTTCAATAGCGAAATGAACGTCTCGAAGGGCAATAATCAGCTCAAGGAACAAACCCAATCCTTCAGAGCAGCGAACCAGTGACCACTCCTCGTAGTTGTTGCGGATCAAGTGCTCGCATGCCATGGACAAGATCATCTAACAGCCATGCAACACAATGTGCCAACAATTAACTATGCGCATCTTGCAAGACAATCAAAACGCAGGCACTGACAGTGCTTACCATTATACTCGACTCAATCGTGTGGTTGTTCAGCGCAATCTTGAGCCAGCAGCGCGCCTTCCCTCCGTCGGTCTGTCAGACAACCAATCATGCACAATGTCATTACCCCCGTACAACCAAATCCACACCCAGTACCACCCAACAGACCTCCGATAGGAATGCAGCAGACAGCACACTCTGCACCAGCGTCGGTTCATCCACAATGAGCGTGCTGGCATACAGCACGTGCCACCAGGACGGCTGCTCCTCGTCACTGCGCGACTTGAGCCCCAGCACCAAACACTCCTCGAGTGCCACACCTGACGCCCAAAATAATGCAACAAAACGTCAGCATGTACGTCTCGATAGCATCGGGGGGGGGGGGGGGGGGGGGGGGGGGGGGGGGGGGGGGGGGGGGGGGGGGGGGGGGGGGGGGGGGGGGGGGGGGGGGGGGGG